>CM035230.1:18366860-18654841 GCA_020226215.1 Sindora glabra | reverse complement strand
ATCTGAGTTTACTTAATCTACTCTTTCTCATTTTCATTAGAACTCATTTTGGCAATTTAGATAGATGAAATGAATTCATTAATTTACTTACGGTCTTACATATAATCTCATCTTGTTAGTTAACAAGATGACATTCATATTTTTTTTAAGCTTGCCTTTTGATTATTACTTAGATAAGAAGGTTTAAAAATTATCTAATCTCTTATCAATTACAAAAATTGACGAGAGGTGATTACCCATATGAGTAAGCTAATCTTTTATCTGTCTGACATACTTTTCAATAACTTAAGAATGTTTCAAGAAGCATTATTACATTTATATATGTAGGCTTGTAATAAACCTATTTATTATTCAAATATTAATATTCTATGAATATTGTTAAAAATAAAAAATATGATAATTGTATCAACTCTACGCAATCCTTGGAATTTTACATGTTTTATGAATAATCCCAAGGAATAGGAGGCTTAGTCATGGAATTTGCTACCATCTCATGCATAAAAATGTATTTTATGTTCACTTCTTTATGTCCAATCATATCTCTCACAAAGCTGTATTTTGTGTCTATATGCTTAGTTTTACAATGATATTTAGGGTCCTTTGTGTATGCTATTATTGCTTGGTTATCATAATTTATTAATATTGGATTAGCAATGTTAGCATTTACACCCAAATGATCCAAAAACCTTTTAAGTCACATTACTTCTTGTACTGCTGTTGAAAATGCTACAAATTTAACTTTCATTATGGATAAGGCTATGTATGATTCCTTCTTACTACTCCAAGATATGACATTATTATTTAGTAAGAAGATGTACCCAGAGGTAGACTTCCTTTCACCTAAGTCTCCTACCCAATCAACATTATTGTAACCTTTCAATTGCAAATCATTTTCTTCATAATACAATAAATAGTCGCAGTACTTTTTAAATACCTTAGTATCCTCTTAACTACTTTCTAATGTGTTGGGCCTAGAATGGATTGATATCGACTTACCATGCCAATAGTAAAATAAATATATGGTCTTGTGCATATCATTACGTACATCAGACATCCAACTACACTTGCATAAGAAATTTTTCTCATATATGTTTCTTCTTGTGGAGTCTTAGGACACATCCTTTGGCTTAAACTTTCACCTTTAGCAATAGGAGTGTTTATGAGTTTACAATGTTACATTTGAAATCATTCAAGAATTTTATTGATATAATGCTCTTGTGATAAAGATAATAATTTCTTTGAATAATTTCTTGAAATCTTAACTCCAAAAATATATGTAATTCACCGACATCTTTCATTTCAAAATTAAATGATAACCATCTTTCAATTTTGTTGACATACTCCTTACTATTTCTAGCTATAAGTATATCGTCAACATATAATGATAAAATTATAAACTTATCTTTGGACCTTTTTGTATATATATAATAGTTTTCATCAATCATGATAAAATCATTTGACATAATTACATTATAAAAGTGAATATACCATTATCTTGAAAACTGCTTCAAACCATATATAGACTTCAAAAGTCTACAAACTTTATTTTCTTAGCCTTCTTTGATAAAACCTACAGGCTATTATATGTAGATTTCTTCTTCTAAATCTCTATTGAGAAATGTAATCTTTACATCTATTTGATGTAATTCAAGGTCCATACTAGTAACTATAGCCAACATCAAACAAATTGAGGTGAATTTGATAATAGGTGAAAATGTTTCCTCATAATTTATTTCTTCCTATTGTGTGTAGCCTTTTGCTACTAGTCTAGTATTGTATTTTTCAATAATGCCATCAACTTTATGCTTAATTTTAAGAACTCATTTATTCCTAATGGCCTTACATGTGTTTGGAAGATCAACAAGTTCCTAAACTTGATTTGATCGCATAGACTCAATCTTTTCTTCCATTACTTTTGTCCAATCTTCTTTATTATGGCTAGAGAGAGCCTCTGTGATATTTTTTAGCTCATCTTCATCTTGTGTAATGGCTACAAAAGCTTTACTACCGTCAATGTCTAAACGACAATGAGGAATGTCTTTTCTTCCACTACGTCGCAATTGAGGCTCTAAAGAAACATATTTCTCAAGGATCCTCAAATTACTTCCATTCGAACTAGGATCATTAATCATTTAAATATTCCCATTTGAATTACTCCTATGTTGATTAATATTACTATCATCTACATTCAAAATTGAAAATATATTTCCTAAAATTTTTTCATTGAAAGGAAGTGAGTTTTGAGTGCTTGAATCCATGGTCTCATATCAAGATAAGTTTTTATTTATATCGCCCTCTTTAGGAAAATCATTCTCTAAGAATGTGACATCTTGTGATTCAAATTCTGTGAGACTTCCACTATCATGTTCACCAATAAATACATAGCCTTTTGAATGTTCTGAGTATTTAATAAAGATACATTTCTTTCCTCAAGTACCTAATTTACCATATGGGTGTGAGGTATCCAGAACATAGGCTGCACATCCCTAAGGTTGTAAAATACTTTGGTCAAGTTTTCACTTTGTTCATAACTCATATGGTGTAACTCCCTTACTTATTAATACATTAATCCTCATTAAATAGGTAATTGTTACACAATTAGGTCTTTCTGAAGTCAATTTATGATTCTGTGCAATAGAATATTACAGAATTTGAGTTTCAAAAATTTTCTGCTGATTTCCAGAATTATTAGACCAACTTCAAAAATATGAAAAACTACTTTGTAGAACTCAAAAAATCATTAAATTGTATCCTATGAACCTTTCACGTGTTAAATACATTATTTAAAAATTTGACATAATTTATACATCATTAGGCCTTTCAAAACTCACAGCAAAGTGTTTTTGTTCCAGTGCTGTCCAGAATTCACAACTGTAAAAGTAAACTCTTATTTCAGGGGGTAAATCAACTCCGAATAAGCTCAAATTTGTTATGGGACTTTATTAACATGTTATATACTTTCCATAAAATTTTCAGATAAAAAATCATCCATTTACTGCTTCTGATCTCTGAGATACAATTAGTGCTCTGCACTGTGATGGTAACAGGGGAGACCAAAACGTGTAATAAATTCACATAGTAAATAAACTTATTTTAGGCTGAATTTTTTCACAGAGTTCATTGAGTATGTAAGGTTCATACCTGAATTTTATCATAATTTTTAGAGCATTAAAACTCCACCAAAAGTCCCTGCAAACATACTCAACCTGCTGCCTACGAGTTCACTGTTCATTTGGTCATTTACTATTCATTTGGTCATTTCCAATTTCACATATATTGCATACTAAATTTCCTTCTACTCCAAACTAGCTCACAATACCTCAAATTCATGTATTTCATACAATATAGGCAAGGGTCATATAATTATACAAAAAGTTCAACTTACAAAAACATATATTCATCACATACTAACATCACAAATTCTAGGAATATTACAATACAACTTCAAAACATCATTCTCATCTATCATGAAAGCCTTTAGAAGTATCACCTGGAATGGTTAGTAACAATATAGAAACATAAGAAACAAAGTTTCCCAGTAACTAGCTATTACCATAAAAATATATCAAGCCATTCCAGATCCTTAAGTAAATAAAACATACATTTCAAAATCAATTAATCATTTATCATCTCATTCCATACCATTGTAAGAAATGTGCATCACACATAGCAATCATTAAGCCCATTCAAGGACTCATAAAGATATCAAGATGGCCATCATAGATAGTCATACCTAGGCCTCATATACAGCAATTTCACTATCTTCCCGGGGAACTCGGGCCATAGGCCTTACACACAGCAATCTCACTGTCTTCTCAAGGTACTCGGGCCATAGGTATCATATACAACAATTTTATGCACATCAATTTCATACACATTCCATACAATGGCATAAAATACAAAAAACACATAAATGAAAAACAGAGCTTAAGGATAAAGCTAACTACCTTTTAAAAACTTCCAATAGAGATGATTCTTTGACCCTCACTTAAAAACTTCTTTACAATTCCTCTTGCCTTTCCAACTTGTCACTTCTTAGTCTACATAAATACACATTATAGTTCTTATTAGAACATCATCATTTTTCTTAAACTTCATGCATTCTTCATTTCCTCCACATACACCAAACCATGAAGGAAGTGACTTAAATTTTAATGTACATTCCAATACCTCCTAAATTTTATTGTAATACATTATTCCAATCTTCCAAAAACATAATTTAAATGGCTAAATCTCCTTCCCTCCTTCTTTTCCATATTCACGGTGTTAACTTCTCAAAAGGGAAGTTTCACACACACTTACATAATTCAAAATTTCATCTTCCATAGGCTTCATAATTCATAAGAATCATTCTAATTTCATCAATTTAGCCAAATTTCAAACAAATCATGCCAAATCCATACATGCACCATTATGCCTTTAGAACCCTAGTGTGTACATCATGATTTCTTGTTGTTTTTACACCAAACCAAAGCCATAGATCAACATAACAACATCCAAAACATCATTAAACATGCTCAAATTATTCAAAACTCCATGGTCAACCTCCTTTGACCACACCAACATTAAAATTTTAAGAAATTAAAAAGAGTACATTAAAGAGCTTTTAAAGGATAACATTTTTACCTCTTGGAGCAACTTGAGAATTCTCACTTTGTGCTCTCCAAACTTAATCAAACTTGAGGTTTCTTCAATCTAAACACACCAATAGATAGAGCTTGATGAGAGGAGCAACTTTATCTTCTACACCTAAGCCTAATTCTCACTATTTTTAGGTGAAAAAACTAAATGAAGTTTTCTCTCTCTTCCTTCTCTCTCTTGCACATTTTTTGGTGTTTTCATGGAGGTAAGCTACGGCTATGGAGAAGAAAGGAGAAGGAGAAAGAGTTTTCATGAAGTTTCAAGGGTATTTTGGTCATTTTTAGAATTTTCAAGGGCATTTTGATCCTTTTTTACCAATTAGTAAGGCTATTCTTACCATTTTCTTTTTATAATGATACTTGTTATGTGTCTATTGGTCACACTTTATGGAATTACATACTACACCCCTAATTCTTGATTATTCATATTAGATCCTAAATTTTTGGTTATTCACACTTTAATCCACACCCGATTTTGTACTTCTGCAATTTAGTCTGTAGGGTTTCTATATGTTTAAAATTCCTTACACTATCAAACTTAGACAACTTCCATTTCTAGGGTTTTCTATCCTCCTCTGATCATCTATACTATTTAGAAAAATTAATTCCTTTCCTATTATCCCTTTTTCTTTAAAATTTCGGTTACACTTACACTTAACTCCTTTCAACTTAAGATTCACCTACCAAGCTAATTCAAACGTACTCTTCATTTCTACGGCCTTAGAATTTAAAGATTCAAATGATAAAATTAAAAATTCAGGACATTACATATGGCGTAGTGGGAACTAATTTGCTAGGCACAAAATTAAGGATAATTGTGGCAGTTAAAAGTACATTACCCTAGTAAGTGATAGACAAATTCACTTATGTCATCATAGCCCTAACCATTTCAACACCATTACACCATTTTGTTGAGGAGTATGTGGATTTGTCAACTGATGTTAAATCTCTTTTTTATCACATAATTGTCTAAACTGATCAAACAAATATTCATGACCACAATTAGTTCATAATGCTTTTATTTTTCTATCTAATTAATTTTTAACTAAGCTTATATAGCTTTAGAAGTAACTTAATGCTTCAGATTTATGTGTTATCGAATAGATGATACCATATTGTGTGAAGTTATCTATAAATGTGATGAAATAGAAAGCTTCATGCCTAACTCTCACTTTCATTGGACCACATATGTCAAAATAGACTAATTGTAAAGGGAAGTCAGCTCTGGTTCCTCTTCTAAATGATTTTCTAGTACTTTTGCCACCTAAGCAATGCTTTTAAGTAGATAAATCTACTTTATCATAATTAAGCAATAACCTTTCTTTACCTAACCTATCCATTCTGTGTTGACTAATATGGTCAAGTTAAGCATGCCAAATATTTGTATCAATTTCAGAATTATATGATAATGTAAACATGGAATAACTAAGATTATATTTATAATAATCAATATCCATGACAATAAATTATTTCTTATGTAACTAGATCCATAATGAATTATTCCTAAAGATAATCCAATACTATCATCAGCAAGATACAACTTAAAACTAGGTTTTAACAAAACCAACACAAAGATTAAATTTTAGCAAATCTAAGGTACATATAAAATATCATGCAAAAGTAGAGCTCGGCCACCTTGTAAGACTAATTTGCATATGCCTATTCCTTGAATTGCAACTCATACATTGTTTCCCATATAGATCCATTTTGTTCCATGTGGTGTTCATTGAAATTCTATAAAGATGTCTCGATCCTTTGCTACATGATTTATTGCCCCTAAGTCTACCATTCATAAAAGATGAGAATTTGTTAGAAAAATAAAACTAGCTACACAAAGTTCACTAACTTAAGTGTAGCTTAATGCCTTCTTAGGTTTAAGGTAGTCACAGGAAAAATGTTATTTCTTATTGTAATTGAAGCACTTTACCTTGGCCACATTCTTCTTCTTGAAAGGATGTTTTTCTTTTCCATGTTGGTTATTTGTTGATTTCTTACTAAAATGAGCCACCTTCTTTCTTGCATCCTAGGACCCACCTTTATGTTTGCGCTTTTGCCCAAAAACTTTTCCTAAGTTGGATGAAGCTATATACACATCTATATTAAGCTTAGTAGCGTTAAGCCTTTCTTCTTCTAGTTCAAGGTGGTGCATAATAACATGCATTATTCAAATGTTTTCATTATGGGTTAAATACATCTTCATATGCTTCTAGGAATGAGGCAACGAACAAATTACAACTTGGACTTATTGCTCATCAATTAACACATGACCTACATCCTTTAATTCACAAACTATATTTGACATTTCTCATAAATATTTTTTCATTGAATATTTAGGTTTCTTTTTGTAAGTATCAAATTTGATTGTGAAAGATTTTAGTTTGATCACAGATATTCCATTAGACTTGTTTTTTAAAACAAACCACATGCCCTTGGCTAAGTTGTAATTCTTGAATTCTTGTATGATATCATTTTCTATGCTGCTCAGTAACGTGATGCGAGCGAGAGAATTTTTTTTTCAAGACTTCATAAACCTCTTAGTCTTGCCTATGTTAAGCTGTGTTTCCTACCTTAGGCTTTTCTAAGATAATATTAAATACTTCTAGAGCCTCTTGCTTTTCTAGCACATATTGGATTTTCATGCTCCAAATTTTATAATTGTTACCATTTAGTTTCTCACCTTTATTAAGTACAAGGATAATGTTTTTGAAAGCAGTAACCACCATTTTTTGTAGAAACATGAATTTTCATGTATAGATAGGATTGAATGTAATTAATGTCTAGCTATACATTTATATTTACTTCGACTCTAATTAATTATGTTAAGACTAGTTCATATGTAAGGTTTAGAGTCAAAAGGTCACTACGTTTCCAATTATTATCTAAATTCCTAATGTGAGACTAATACTAAAATAATTAATTAAGCAAAGTATATTAAATAGAACAATTTATAGATATGTAATTTCAAAAAAAAATTACTCAAATTGAAACATATTTCAATAATATAATACATAAATATTAAAAAAAAATTGCACAAAATATCAAATATCAAACATCTATCTAAAATTTGTAGTTGTTACAATGGTTTCAAATGTTTCATTCTATATGGAAAAAAAAGCTAACGAACCTATCATATGGCTCTTAGGGAAACTCGATTTCGATACTAGATTTCCTATCTACCTATAAGGCTTGTAAAAGTTTAGGTCACGTTTATGATTTTTACACTTTAAATAGTTTAATACAAATCTATGGACAATATTATTATATTATTTGGGTCCCTTTGTTCTTTCTAATAGAAAATCTAATATATTGCTTTGGTAATTTATAGGTAAGGCATTTCATAAGATCTTTAATTTCTTTGAATCCTGATTCATCTTCAAAACAGTAGCCTATATCAAGTTTTGAACTTTTTCATAAAATTTGATGATATGATTTACAAGATATATAAAATTATCTTTATAAACTTCTAAATTAACTTAGAGATTTTTAAGTTTGATAGTCAACCTATTAACTTCTTATCTTTATGCAGGAGTTTGTATGACTCTTGGTATACATATAAGTCTCACCATATTTCTTTAATATATATAGAAAAAAGAACTCAATTAGATCTTCAAAATAATAATTTTTTATAAAAAATTGTGCTTAAAAAAGTCCATTAAATTTTTTTAAAAAAATTTTACATCATGTAAATAGTGTATTAAAAAATTCTCACAATGATTATAAAAAGAAATCATTCAAGGTGTGAGAAAAGAAGAGGGAAAAAATAAATAAAATTATGCTGCCCCAAAATGGTATATTAATATTATAAACATAACACAAAATTTGGTTCGAGTGGTTTGACATGAGATTTATTACCTGGTTGTTCAGGGTTCAAATCTTGCCTAATGCAATTTTTTTTATTGTATCAATATAGTATATCATAAATTTTTAGGCGGGTTATAACATCATAAGGACTAGGTTAGTCTGAAGCAATAGTTCTATAATCTAGGTTGTGGGTTCAAATCCCACAAATGGTTTTTTTTAAAAAAAAATTAACTATTTTTCCATAATTTTTTATTTGTTATAAACTATCTTTACACAGTTTTTGGTTATAAATGGTTTTTAACAGTTTTTAAAATTTTTTTAACTATTTTTCCATAGTTTTTTATTTGTTATAAATTACCTTTACATAGTTTTTTTGTTATAAATGGTTATCAACTGTTCTTGATAGTAAATGGTTTTCACTTTTTTTTTTTACTTTTAATTCTCTAAAATTGATAATTGGATGCACTTGAGTTTTAAGCCAGAAACAAACTTTGGCTTTTAAATCTAAAGTACTTATGACTATGATTCAGGGGATTTCACATGGCCAAATGTGTATTACATTTGCAAAACCTCTCTGTATGACCTTCCTTTACTGCATCCTTTTTCCATATGGAGACAAACAAGTGGTTATCTTCACAATGCAAAAGGAAATTACCATCTTTTCTTCTTATGCTATGCCACCTTTTTTTGTTCTATTCCATTCAAATTTAAAAAAACATATATGTTGGATCATGAAGGATGCAACAATTCCGAATCTTACAACAAAAAGAATTTGTGGGTTTTGAATAGAAAGGTGTCACTATTCCACAATGCACTATAATTGATTTGCAAATAGTGATCATAGAATAAATATGGTATTATCATAGAGGCAAAGAATGGCTATTATTATCATGTATATGGTATCATCAATTGGGAGGAAGTTTTTTCACAGTGCCTATAGTGCCATTGCACATATAATCATATGATATTGCCATCAATAAAAATAAAAACAAAACATTGCCACTAATAAATAATAGAATATTAGAAGAAATCCATATCATATTACATCAAACTGTTGGTGTATGCCCTAAGGTCAATCATAGGATGATTGTATAAGCATACAATGTATTATATTTTCATTATTTATATGAGGCACTTTCAAATTATTATTTCTCTGCATTAAATAAATGAATATAGTAATTTATCCTTAGAGTAATTATTTCTTAAACAATACTCTTAAATGTCCCTAGTCAAGTATCATTGTGAAAAGGATAACAAGATGCATAGAAACTAGTATATTGGTTGATTGATATGAGATATCAAGTCAACATATAGGTATATGTTAGAGAACAATTGTACTGGACTGACCCGCCATGAGATTGCTATATGGATCATCTTATGAGTGTCATAAGTAACTCTCATAGTGACAGTGACGCATATGATCTTTTAACTTGAAGTCACCATGGTTTCCAACATAGTTAGTTATATGCTTTAACACTGTCTAACGTTAACTTTAATGGGTTGACTTTGAAGACAGTGATTGAGTATACTACTAATTATATAGAGGAATATAAGTGATGTAGATGAGATTTTATCCCTGCTTCTAAAAGAGCGATATCTATAGGCCCCTTGATTGAGTTTGACTATGAAATGCATGGCCATGCTCAAATGAGTCAACATGTGATGTTGATCTCATTTGCTTCTTTTTATCAACTCATGAATCAAGAAACATAGAGATCGAATTATAAAGAGGGTGACACTTTTCATGCCTTGAGTTCAATCTAGATATCTAGGATAAAAGGGGACTTGATTACATAGTCATTGAAAGGTTATGTCAGATCATTGACATTCTCATTACTTGGGTAGCAATGATGCATTGCTAAATGCCGCTTATTATTTATGATTCTAAAATATGATTTTAGGATTATTGCCAACGTAATGGGAACCTATTGGGTCACATACAAAGAACGAATCAAAATTGGAATTAGAGTAATATAATTAGAAATTTTAGTTGGACTATAATTTCTAATTAATGAAAGAATCAATTAGATTGGGCCTTTTGTTAATGTTATATTGTTTAGGGGCCAATTATTAATTAAGTCATAATATTATAACTAATTAATAATCAGCCCATAATACTCACCTCTCATTAAGGTTTTAATGGGTGTCTATATATATAAGATTCTATTCATGCTCAGATTAATCAACAGATAATCTGGGAGGCATTTTTGAGAGAAAGTAAAATAGGAGACTTTAAACACCCTAATTTGCTAGTACAAACTTGGAGGAGAGAGGATTCCAATATAACCTATTTTTGGCTGGACTTTTAAGATTGTTCTATGTGGATACCATAGAGGTGCAGCCACATCAAACATTGCACTTGTGATCTGATTATTCTAGTTTCAATTCTGATTCGTGATTTGGAGTATGGATTGGATTGGATTGGAGAACTGGACAGAAGCCGATCGGATTTACTGTGTAGCGGTACAATAGATTATTTGCCGAAAGGTATAAACCTTAATCCCTAATCTATGGAGTCCTAAATTCGCATGGATCCTTGTGGAAATCATGCAAAAATTTTAATTCCGCTGTGTATGTAATGATACGCGATTTCCAGCACAAACAAATTACAATAAAAAATGGGCAATTGCAATAAGAATATAATCTCCTAAAAAAATCATCATTTCATAAATGCTAAGAACATGCATATATATTTGGGAAAGACTAGAAAAAATAAATGATCAGGCTCAATACTAATGTTAGTAATATAAGAGGATATGAATTAGATTCATACGTACTAGAATATCAAAAGTATGCAACGAAAATTTTAGGATCTTAATATTTACTTTTACTGGTTGTATTAGCAATTACTTTGGAAAGGTAACCTTGTTCACAGCCTAGGTCTCCTTTTGTATGGAAAGAGAAAAGAGAGAGAGAGAGTTTCCACAAGATTCTATGGAATATTTTGTTAATCAACCCTAAATTTCTTTTTTTTTATCTATTTATAGACATTTCTTGAGTCGGGGTATAGATTGGAGTTATGAACCCATTTTGAGTGACTCAAATCCTGATCCAACAATAAATCATTTATACCATACAAATAATTTTTTTTGTAACCATAAAAGTGATTAAATGATTAAATATATATACAAGGTCCTAGCATCAAACTCATAAAATATGGAGGAAGATAACCTATATATTTTGTCTAAATGATCATTCACAAATCTATTACACACAACATAAATAATTAATTTTTTATAATTGTAGGAGTGATTAAACTACTAGACATGTATGTAAAATCTTGGAATGAAAACTTAAGAAAGCAAGGATAAAGTTTTTAAGTAATATTATATGCCACTTGAACTCAATATTCTCCACACAAGTAATTAAAATTTTATATACGTGTAAGATGGCACCTATCTACGGTCTACAAATTAAAAAATATTAAATATAAGTAAATAACACCACTAGTAATTTAGTCTAAGTATTCATATACTCCATATATAAACTTGAGAAAAATACAAAATATCTCCTACAACTTTGAGATGCATTTAACTCCCAATAGCTTTGAAACCTCACATCAAACCCTTAGATTATTCAAAATTTAAAATTAATATTCATTATTTACTTAATTAGTCTTTTTATTAAATTATATAATTTGTTTATAAATTTTTAAGTAAGAATCATAATATTATTATTTTCAAGTATTTAATTATATTTTTATTAAATATAATTTAATTATTATTAACTACATAACATAGAAGTGCAAAAAAAAATTGCATTATAAACCATAATATAACAACATTGTGATTCTTGATTAAAAATTTTATAATTCAAAAAAATTATTTATTAAGTGAATAATAAATATTAATTTTAAATTTTTTATAATTTAAAGATGTGATTTTTAAAATGTTTGAAATTATAATATAAAATATATTATAAAATATAATTAATCACAGTAATCCATAAAGATAATAATTTTAAAAAATATAAAAATTATAAATCATATTTATTCTTTTAGTAATGATATGAGTGGTTAAACATAAAATAAATTATATTTAGTTCTAATAACAAATCAAGTTTATCATATTACAATAAAAGTTATAAGCTAATTTTAGGTTATTTTTATTTTAAAAAAATAAAATAAGAACTATTAAATATTAATATTAATTTTTATATCATTTGATGATAGAGTAGAGTAAACTACTAATCAAAACTTAAAAATTTTTGGTTAATATCAAATTAGTATTGAAAGTTTTTCTTACATCAATTTGGTATTGATTTCGAAAATTTTACCTCAAATTAGTACCAAAAAAAGCTTTTACATCAAATTAGTGCTAAAAAATATTGCAAAAAATCACATTAATTAGTATTGAAATTTGATAGTTTTCCTCTTTAATATATATAAAAACTTTGTATTTAATAAGATGTCCCATTAGCAAAAATAATTATAAAAATAGCTTCACTCTATTTTTTTAATTTTTAATTGTTTATTATATCACTCACAATATTATTTTACCATATTATTTAAATTACGTAGGTTAGGAACAAATTACACAAACCAAAATAAAGACTTAGAACTCAAATAACAGGCAATTGAACAATTTGTGTCAAAGTGAAATTGAAAATGGCAAATCAATTTTGGAATCCTCCTTGGGTATCAGGTGTTTGTAACCCGCCATTCACGCATATTGCTCCTATTTTTTTATTGAATCCGACGGTTAATGTATATCCACCAAAACCGGGCGAGTTGCCCTGGTTTTGTACGGGAGCATTGTTGTCGAGCCCTAATATAATTTATCCTTTCTTTAAGTATTTGAAATTTGAAAATACTGCCAGAGCTTAATTAAATATATTCAAACTAAAAATTAGATTTTTCTTTTCTTTTATAGTTAAGAATATATATGTAGGATGAATATATCAGGGGGCAAATAATATTAATTTTCCTTGTAGTTTAATGCAATTACGTTTACACTTTTTTTATTTTTAAAAATATATATTAACTTCCCTTTTTTTTTATATATACTTATCTCTCATCCCCTCTATTTTTAACATATATACAATTCTCTTGCTTTAAAAAAAGGAATGTGATTATATATTTTTAAAAATAAAATAAGTCTGAATATAATTAATTAAATTTTAATAGATATTTTTGTAATAATTAAATATAATATATATTATATCATTTAAAAATCTGGCCATAAAAAGTTTTAAAATTTTAATTAAGGATAATTTTAAAATTATATAAAACTTTAATATTTTATAAAAAATCCAAATTATTATTAACATTTAAAATAAAAAAATTATTCAAATGTTATAAAATTATTATTTAATGGATATAACATTTAAAATTTCCATGTTTAATTTCAATTTCAATACTTAATATTTTAAGTAATATCAAATACACCTTCAATTTTTTTTCTCAGCCAACATGTCACAACCAAATAAAAAATAGAAATTAAAATAAAATTATCTATTGACTATAGAAATCCTTATAATAGAAAGGTGGCTAAATTGCTATACACACACACACGTAAAAAAATTTAGGGATCAAACTTTAGATATAGATAAAGACATAAAATCTTTAAGGGATATCAGATATTACTTAAGTTAAAAGCTTTCAATTGTATGAAAGGAGAAGTTGAAGACAAAAATACAAGATAATATTTAGGAGAAAAAATATGATTTTCTTTTTTATTTTAAGAAAAAGCTACAATATACATAGTAACAAGGAAAAAATTATACTAGAAAATGAAGAAAGTATGAAATATTGAGATTTTGACTCAAATTTTATTTTAATAAAATAGGATAATTTCTTATTTATGTCTCCATCTTATTTAAGTTTGAATTTTAATAAAATAAGATTGTAATCAAATTAGATAAATCCTATTATTTAATATTATGGCAAAAGTTAAACTTATCATTTGTGATTCTGTTGAAAATTTATTAATTAGACTTTTAGTAGAACTAATTTTAAGAGTTAATAGAATTATTTTGGGTTAATTAGAGTAAGGAAAACAATTTAGAAGTATTCCATTAATGTTTTTGTAGAGATCCAATATTAGAAAGTATCAAACATGCCCAGCAAGGAACTAGTTTTGTTTAAAACTCCTAAATAACCAAAGAATGTTAACGGTGAGTGGATTTGAAGGCAAGCCCAATTTAGGAGGTGGACTTCCCCTTGCTTAAGAAAAGGAGCACAGTTAGGTCATACAAATGAGCCTAAAAATCATGGCCACTCCCATGTATGGCTTAAGTGTAAATTTTAGCTCAATTTAAAGATAAAATGATCAATTTTATTAAAAGGTTAAAGCTAATTATTTGGAAGAATTTTTTCTCCACTCTTGAAAGGCAAAACTAAGATTGGTTAAGATTTGTAATAGTAAAATTGACTTGTTGACTAAAAAAGTATGCATACTAGTAAGTAGATATTAGGATTATAGCTTCTAAATCTTTATAGAATTTATATAAAGGTAACAAATGGATGAATTAAGATGGATATATATTACATTAAAAGTGGATAAATTATTATTAATCCATTTATCCATTTATAATCTAATATAAAATTTTAAATGAGTTATGAATGACTCATGATCCTTGGATATATAGTTAGTCTAACTCATCCATTTACCCATAACATTATTATTATTTTATATTTTATCATTTTTATTAACATTATTTTATCACCACTATTTTATATTTATTACTATTATTTCAAAACAAACTTATGTTATCAAAATTTTTATTCTTCATTAATTTCTTAAAATTATTTAAAATCAATTGTACTTGATTAAATATTTTAATATTAATATGCATTAAATAAAACTTATTTAATTTAAATATATATTACAATAAAATTAAAATTCAAAATTATAAATTATATAAATTTTTTTACAATGATAAATTATACTTTTAAAATTGCATATATAGATCAATAATCAAATTTCAATTTGCAAAGTATCACTTAAAAAATAAAAACTAATATTACTGGTGTGTTAATATTTGCAAAGTATACCCAAGGATCTAACATATAGATATACGGTACATTACATATAGCACTTTGAGATTTTTTTAAGTTTTAATAACAAAAATAGTAAATTATATGAATTTTAGTGCAAATAATTGGACTTGATTTTACCTTTTTATAAAAGAAATTGATATCTTTATTATATAAAAAATGTTATAATATTTCCTTTCAAATAATTAATTTTAAAAATATTTAAATTATATTAAAATTTTAAAGATATTTTATTATAATATTTTCTTTATTTTATAATATTAGTTTATACAATACATAAGTCTACCTCTTATAAATATAAATGAATAATGGTTATCTATAGATTGATCTAATATGACCTTTATTTTAATAAGTCAATATTGACCTGACCCATATTTACCCTAACGTTGAAATGGATGGATATGGATGAATCAAAATAAAAATGAATATAGATGGATAAATGAAAATTGATATTAGTTTATATAATGCACAAGTCTACCTCCTATAAATATAAATAAATAAATGGTTATCTATAGATTGATGTAATATGATCCTTATTTTAATGGGTTAATATTAACTTGACCACATTTACTTTAACATTAAAATGGATGGATATGAATGAGTTAAAATAAAATGGATATAGATGGATAAATAGAAATGGATAAGGATTGTCAGGTCTAAATTTATAAAAAAAAAATTAGAAAAAAATGATTTTTGAAAGAAAAGTTTAGAAGTGAAAATTTGAGACCAGTACTATATTTTTTTAATGCAGTATCATATAGGATTTACATAATTTAAGCAAAATATCTATTTTTGAGAATAGTTTTAAAATTGGGAGATTTTTCTTATTTTTTGAAACCAAAAATTTGAAAAATTGGATGTGTGAAAAATATATTGTCTTTGGAGAAGCCAATACAACTTTAAATATGTTTTAAATGAATTTCACAATTTTAAAAATTTTCTTAGAATTTTTCTCGATTTAGTCATTCCAAAAGATCATTTTATATAAAATTAAAGTGTTTACAACCTAGTACATATCTTGACTACCGAGTAGCATGAAGATAAATTGTCTTCGACTCCAATTTCCCCACATGCCCATGCATACTTAAAGTGTAAAAGAAAGATGGTAAAATTTTCAAAGTATCATCTATTGTACTCTAAAAAGTACCTAATGCATGCATCTATTCGATTTCCTCCCGTGGCTAAAAAGAAGACAAGAGTCCTTCCTTTTCATTTTTCAATCACTAGCCATCCTCAATGCAAAGTCTTCTCCCTCACAATCATTCCAAATCTTAGCCCACAAGTACTAATAGTAACTCCTATATTGACCACTTAACTACCTTTCTTTTTATATAATTGTAAAAGCTCTTCACAAGCTAAAACTCCATTCTAACTTATCTTTACCTCTCTCATTTACACACCACCCTATCCCAAAATACCAAATTAACTTCATTTCCATACTTAGCAACCCATAAACAACCAAAACTCATACATAACCAAAAACTTAAGGATTACTATCCATTTCAAGGAAAAAGCATTAAATCTTCCTTTTTTTTAGTAAGAAGCTTAAGGTTTCTTCTTCCTTCACCACCCATAAGGTATTTTTCTTCATACTCTCAGTATTTCCATTCATATTTTCTAAAATACAAGGTAAAAGCAAGGCTTTCACTTATTTTGCTTCAAAATCATGTTTTGCTAAGGAAAGTTTATTTCATGATTTTTTTGGCATTTTCAATCAAGGAAATATACAACTTATAAGTTGCCTCTTACCCCTCTTCTTTTAAGTTTTTGTTAAGAAAAATATGGATAGAAAGGTTTATTTGAATGATTGTAGGCCATAGGAATTTTATAAGCATATCTAGTAAGCTTTTTGCATATAAACATGTTGGAGTATTATCAAGTGCTAGGAAATTTTGAGAAATTCTAGAATATTATTAGAAATTATCCTAAGAATTTACATGCTTAGTATCTTCATAAGAATAACATAATTAGCCTTTAATAAATCTTAGAGGATATGCTAAGATTTTTAAATGTTTAATTAGAAATATGTTAGCTTGGTATGATTATGCTTAAATTTAGCACATATGTGTTTTATGGTTTAGGATATGCATGGAAAAAATGTTCTTTTTAGGAGTACATGATTTTAGGTAACTTAGTGTAACTAAGAAGAAAATTATTTTGAAGAAAAATAAGTAGGAGACCATGCATGGGTAGTATGGCCTACCTTAGAACTTTTCTCCATAAGATACTCATAGGTGCCTTTGGAAAAAAGATGGATAATATATTGTAAATTTTCTACGAAAAGCCATAATTAAATTGGCATTCTGAAATAGGAAAGGTGTCCAAGCAACACTTTAATAATGCAATGGTGCCCGATATTACCTTAAAGATTTTATTCCCCATCATATTTGGGGTTTAAACTTAAGATCACACATATGTGCATTAAGTGGATTATGCGTCATGTCTAGGGTTCAAACCTAAGATCATGTATGTGTAAGTTAAGTGGATTACTGCTTCTATCATTACCAAAAAAAAAAAAAAAAGAAATAGTAAAGGTGTTTTAAATAAAAAAAAATTAGCTATTTTTACTTGAAAATTAAATCCATGGATCCATTTTACGAATTTGGACCTTTGTAATAAATTAATGAATTTTAAACTATTTAGGCTCTTGACCTTGTTTTATTTATAGACTAGTAGGCTTTGAACTTTTATTAGACCATGGACTTTTGGAATATGACATTTTTGGACTTGAACTAATTTTGGACAATAAAATATTAATCATGGTATGAATGGTATTTTAATTATACCATGTATATCTGATATTTGAGGCCTTGTGTATGGCCAAATTTATTTTCTTCACTTAGTGAGGGATGATATAGTATTATGCTTAATAGGATATGTTATACCAATTATGAGTTGTGGGGGAGATATCTATGGCTCGACACACTATTTAAAAAAGGCATGATTAGTAGTTGAAGGAATAAGGATGTTGGAAGGTAGGATAAAGATGGAAAAGGGTCATAAAAAGGTAATTCACATACTATCTATCATTCATTTGAAAAAATAAGTCATTTTAGTAATGCATCAAAGTTTTTTTATAAGAGTTTTTATTTCTATGAACTTGTAAATATATGTAACACCTTAAAAATTCATCTATGGTAATTAGGCATAAATCATGATATATTAAAGGTTATAACCTAAAATGATAAGTATATAAGGATAAAAAGGAGAATGACGCAAAAAATGAGTTGATTTTGAATTATAAGAAGTTTAGAAAATTTAGTTATGAAGAGTTGTATAGGTATTAAATTATCGAGAATTGGAAGGATTAAGAAATAAAGACTATTTAAAAAGAGATCTTATGGAAATTATAAGAAGTAGAAATTAAAAATATGAGAACCCAAAATTTGGATAATGAAGTGTATGATTACATTTAAATAAAAATTAGGTCAAGTGACAATTAGGAAAGAATTCG
The DNA here is from genome assembly GCA_020226215.1 of Sindora glabra. NCBI lineage: Eukaryota > Viridiplantae > Streptophyta > Magnoliopsida > Fabales > Fabaceae > Sindora > Sindora glabra. The sequence continues at coordinate 18,635,949 of CM035230.1, read as the reverse complement.
AGATTTAATATGTTTTACAAAATTTTTAGGCATCCAACAGTATTTTGACCATAACTTGCAATAGAAAGGCCCAATTGACAAATTATCAAAAGATTCAGATAGCCAATGTCTAGATTAATTTCTAGCCAATTAACACCATTTTTTTCTTTTAAATTAGGGAAATCTTGGGTGTCATAGCACTAACCTACCTCTAGTATTTTGACTATAATTATTTCTAGAGATGTCCAATTGATGCAAAATTAATGCCATTAGTTAAAAAGACATGTAAGGATATTTTGTCTCATATTAAAATTCAATGTCAACTGTGAGATATGGAATTTCTCCTAAAAGTAATGTGACTTAGGATAAAGAGAAGGGTATTTGATATGCAAAGTGGAAATACCTATAAGAAATGATTTAGTTAAGTAGAAAAATGTATGAGAATGCGTCTGAATCATAGCTTGACAAATTTAATATATGCTACTGAAAATATGTGAGTTTTAGGACCTTTTAAGTATCATAAGAAAGTCCATAAGAATATGTAAAGCCTAAGTGACTATTAGTAGCATGAATTGTGTAAAAAAAATAAGTTTAGAAAAAAGGACAAAAGCAAACCATTTAGTCCTCATATGAAGAAGCCAAGATAGGTCCTTTCCTTTTCAATTGGAACCCATTCTAATATTCAACCAAATTAAAACTTTAAAAATACACTCATCATAACCCTAAGAGCCTACTTGACTAAAACATGTGGAGATAATTTTAAAATTTATTTAAAATCTTTAAAATAAGATAATTAAGGAGCCAATAGGGATGATAGTTGAGATCTCTAGCCAATGCTTAAATTTTGATGTCATTTACAATTTTTCACTGCAAGATAAATTAATGACTAATAAAGAAAAGATAGAAAATAACAAGCCAATGAGAAGATTTTCACTTAATGAATGATAAGAGTAGTTTTTAGAGTTTCTTTTAAACCTTTTTCTCATATTATCAACCAAAAGCCAATGAAAGGATGACAAGGGATTCTAAGCTAATAAAGGAAGAGTGAGTTAGATAAGAGTATGATCAATGCTAATAAGGTAAAAATTTCTAGATAAAATAAGAATTCCTCTTTTTCTCATGATGCATAACTATTCCTTATTCAAGCACCTAAAAGGTTTATTTCACCCTTCTCTTATTTTTCCACAAGCACTGAAACCCCTTTCCCCTATTCTTACTCATTTAAAGTTCCATTTTCTTTATACTATCGCCATGGAGTCACCACCTAGGACCAAGGCAAGAAGAATATTTACAAAGGAGAATAAGGAATCATTTAGTCTTAGAAGATGCGAAGTTAACGAGCAAGTAAGGAGGAAAACAAGGATAAGAGCACTTCTAATTCCATTAACCTTTAAGTGAGTATTCTCCTTACATTTTTAGGTTAGGATTTTACCATAACACTCACTAAGAGAAAAGATATATTAGAAGTTATGTGAAAAACTTGAATAAAACTATCTAAAGACTTGGAAAAACATACATGTAAGATGAATAGGATGTTGTAATAAAATAATAGAATGTATAAATGATCTTTCTTTTTAATTGGACAATATTTGCATGATTTTTATGATAAATGGAATAATGAAAATCATCTTGCATGTGGTTAAGTAGTATAACCACTCTATGAAAGGAAGAGAGGACATGATGATTTAATGTGATTTCCTTTTGAATGACCACATAATGAGAATAGTATCTCATAATAAAATTCTACAATGTGTAATTTGATCATATGGCTTTACCATGACTTAAAATGAAAGAATTTGTCTTTAAGAACTCTAAAGGGTTTGGTCACCATGGAAAAGTGGGGTATGGGAAAAAGTTATTTAATGCTTAAAAACTCATATAACTATACTAATGTGTAAATAATAGTTTAGGATTGTGAAATACTTGAATTAAATAAGAAGATATTTTGGGGTGGCTTTAGGGGAGGGTTTGTTACCCTCACCTAAGTTTTGACCTTGGTGGTTTAAAAATCATTCTAAATATGCCAAGATAACCCTCATAATGACTGATTAAGAATTAAATGAATTAATTTAAAAGAAAAGAAAGAAAATTTAAGGAAAACAAGTAAGTATGGTTTGGTAGGCCTATGTAGCAACGAGTTTAATAGGGCTATTTACTAAATCAAAACCGACTATAGAATACATATGCTAAGCTTAAATCACCCGGTAGTCAGTTATTATTTTTTTCAGCCGATCAGGTGGGTTACCACAGGTTAGAATGGGTTAGGTGGATTTTCTTAGGTTAAAGCCTAATTTTATGTTAGGCCTCAACAATGATTGTATAGATTAAAATAGACATTACTTAAAATTTGAGCCTATTCTAATTGTCCATAATAGAATTGACATTACTTAAAATTATATAATTATATATAAACCTAATTTTGTAAATAAACTAACTTAGAAATTAGGCCTAACTAGCAATGATAACTAGAGACACATCATAGTTTATTTAAATCTAAAATTTGTCATTTTTAGTAACTTGTATAATTAACTCATAATGGCATAATTTACCTAGCCAATTAACCACTTCAAAATCATAAGACTAACATTTAAATTTGTAAATTTGATTCATGTGATATGTTCAACACATTCAACCTTGCGTATTTGCAACATTAATTTACGATTGGCAACACTTACAAGTTGCATTAGACCAAACAAGATCACAACTTGTTCATCATAGTTACAAAAGTCCAGAATTCCCTAATTTTTTGTTGGTTCAGTCATGAATAATCTACTTAACTTCTATATCATCAACAAAAAACACATGTATATGCCTTCTTTCCTTTTTGAAAGGTAGAAATGACATACACTATAATAACACATTACAAAAGATGTACAAATATAGCAATTTCTGAATTACATACAAATAATTGTAGATTCTTTATATCCAAAAGAAAGGAATCTCTCATAATAACTGTACTCAAAAGAAAACATGTGTTATCTTCAGTGTGCCTATACAAAAAGCAAAAAAATGATAGCAATAAATTTTATAATTTGTATACTTCAATTTATATTACCTGTTAAAAATGAAACAAAGAGTTTAAACAAACAAAAATATATAAAAATATAGAATTGAAAACTTATCATAATAGGAAAAATAAAATGATAGATTAATTAAAGAATAATAGAACATTATACCACTAGATTGAGGACCTAATCAACAGCCATAGGCTACTAAACATTATCTTGTAAAACTTTGCTTGCTTGCTACTCAATTTCTGCAAAAAGAATAAGGAAATATGTATGAAATAAAAGAATAAGTTAACTAAATGTCACATAAATAAAAATTTAAAAGAAAAATTAAGTGAGTTCATAACTTGAAACAATATTCTTACAGTCATCAATAAATTCAGTCCTTTCTAAATCAAAGTTAAACAAGGTTGGTTTTAACTAATTTTGGGAACAAATAAGTGCTTCTACTGCTTTTGCTAAAAGAGAAGATCTAAATGGATCTAATACACATCCACTAATAGAAAAAATAGACTCAGAAGCAACATTGAAATTGGAATGACTAGAACATCCTTTGCTAAGAAAGAAAGAACACAAAACTTTAAGGAATTGGACTTCCACTACTCAAGAACATTAAATATGTCATCAACATCAATACAAGGTTCAGCTAGATATCTTTCTACTTCATTCCTAGCTTCAATAGAGTCTTTCTCCTTCAAGTGAGATTTGAAAGTTGTACTTCTTGCTTTGTGAGCATGCTTTTCCTCTTGACAATCACTTTTGACTCGTTGTCTTGATGATTGATCCTCTTCATTACCTACTGTTATTAGCTTATATATTATACAATACCATTCATAATAATCTTGCAATACTCTTTTCACCTTAGAGCACAAGTCAGCAGTAAGTATAGGATCATATATATCATTAAATGACCACTTTAAGTAGGTAACCTTATATCTTGGGTCAAGAATGTTTACAATATACAAAAGTGGGTTAAACTTGCCAATATTTCCCTAATATTTATCAAACTTACTCTTCATGTCAACTGCCATGGATCTTAATAGAAAATCATTACTCTTATCCATTTTTAGTAACTCACTTTAAATTAAAGAAAGTTATGGAAATGCTTCATTTGAGGTCACATATGATGAACCAGATAACTCCAAAATGCAATCATAAAATATTTTCAAAAATTTAGTAAAAACCCTAGCATTACTCCAATCACTAGGAAGTGAAAGGCCATTAATTTTCTCATCAAAGTAACTTATGTAAGTTGAATCATCCTCTTCAAGCATCTCAAAGGCTAGTTGAAACTTTTGGGTAGCTTCTAACATCAAATAGGTGGAATTCCATCTAGTTAGAACATCTAAACATACAAGGCTTTAAGAAGAAATCTTACATTACTTAATGCATTGTTTAAACTTAGCCATTCTAGAGGAAGAAGACCTAACATACTTAATTGCATTTCGAATTGCACTAATGGATGATTGCAACTCTTTTAAATCCTTATTAACAATTAAGTTTACAATATGAGCACAATATCTAACATGCATATTTTTCCCACCTAATACAAAAGCATTTATAGTCTTAATCCTTTTTCTTTAGAAGGCAAAAGCAACATCATTTGAACTTGCATTATCCACTCTTAGAGAGAAGACACTCTCAATCCCCTATTCATGCAAGCATATTTCAATTTGTTTCCTAATAGTTTCCCTTTTATGATTAGGTATTAAGCAGAAATTCAAGATTCTTTTCTAAAGCTTCCATTCATTGTTAACAAAATGTGTAGTTAGTGCCATGTAATTTAAGTTTAGGTAGATGTCCAACAATTAGTAGTAAGAGACACTCTAGTGCAATCAGACTTAAGAAAGTCTTTTAATTTGGATTTTTCATCATGATAAAGTTGGTAACAATCTCTTGCCATAGTCCAACGTGAAGGTAAATGAAACTGTGGTTGCAACTTAGAACAAAAGTGTTTAAATCCCCAACCTTCTACCAACCTAAAAGGCTATTTATCTAGAATTATAAATACAACTAAAGCCTTTCTACTAGCTGCTACATCACATACTTATAGTGCATGTACCATATTAGAACCACCCCCTTTTTTAGCTAAAAACTAATGATTGATTAAGAAGGATTAAACATTAAAGAATATGGAAACGTGGGACATACTTTAAGATGATCATTGAGATTAGAAGTCCCGTGGATCTTAGGATCACAATAATAATGCTTACCACAGTAGTTGCATGCTGCCATTCGTTTAGTTTTCTCAGATCCAAGCATTATGATGAAGTGCTCCCAAGCTATAGCAGATTGCCAAACTCCATTTGTAGGGGGTAGTTTTTATGGCTTGCGTGAGTTTGACTTATTAGCTGTTATTTTTCATTTTCCTTTTCCTTTAATTTTTGGCCTTGTTGAATTTTCTGGAAGCTCAAGTGGAGGTGGTACTATATTAGATGGTGTGGTATTTGGTAGAATTGTTGTAGAATTTCCTAAGTTTATTATTACAGTAGGCTCAGCTAGGTGTTCTATTGGTGATATTGTGTCCATTTATAAAAAGTAGTTAGTAGTGTTATCAACCACATCGTATTTCTATCTAGTTTTCAAAAATAAACACTACAGGCATCCCTCACAGAGGCTGTTAAAATAAAAGAAAACTTGCAATCTAGCATTGCCTTACTCTCACTAATATTTAACAACTTCTCTATTAGTCTCAAACTAAAGGGAAAACATGTATAAATTATGGTATTATACCCTAAGAACAAAGGAAAAAATGAGAATGCACTAGAAAATACATACAAACAATACAAACAACTAAATATCATAAAAAATTCTTAGGCAGGAATGTTTAAGCTTTCTTTGAAGAATTAAAACTAAAACCTATTAAGCACTTATATCAATGCAAATTCTACAACATATCACTTTCTAATTATTTAAAATTTTATCAATAAGAATCCATAAAATGTAAATCTAAGTTTTACTTTTAAAAAATTAAAGCTTTTACTCAATAAAAAATGTGATTTTAACATAATCAATATAGAAAAAAAAGTAAGAAAAAAGAGTGAAATATAATAAAAATACCAGCAAAATATTTACAACATACCTTGTAGCCTTAGTCAGAATCAAAGTTCACAAAGAATTACTACAAAAAATAACCTAAAATTTATAAAAATTAATAAATTATAAATCTAAAAATCTAGAATACCAGTAAAATATTTACAACATACCTTGTCGCCTTAGTCAAAATTAAAGTTCACAAATAATTATTGCAAAAAATAACCTAAAATTTATAAAAATTAATAAATTATAAATCTAAAAATCTAGAAACTTAAATATAGCAAATAAAATCTTTAATCTAAAATTATAGAATTAGAGAATGTTTTGCTTAAAATCTTTAATATTGCAAATTATATAATTATAGATTCAAGTTTTAATAATGAAAAATAAAATCTTTAAACTAAAAAATATATAAAGTTTAACATAAAAAAATATTTAATTTTGGAGAAAATCCTAGTTTTAATTTTCTAGCGCTTTAAATTAAAACATTCATTTACTACTACTAATAGTAATAAAATATTAAAAAGTTGTAAAATTTTTATTGGATCACATCTTCTTTAGACTATATTCTTATCATTTATATTAACAAATAATATCCCAACATAACAAAAATAAATAAATAAATAATATAGTCATGATTTATTTTGCTCAAATTTAAGCCAAATTCTTTAATCCCTGATCTTTATTCAATTACACATATAATCATTTTACGCTAAATATTCAATTATTTAATTTTCATTATTCATATCTATTTCTATTCGAATCTTTTCATTTTAGATGTTTTCTTGGAGATTAGTGTCAAGTAACTTCACTAATCGAATTTAGGGAGAAATTTTCTTAAATGGTGAAATTTAAAAACCAAACACATATAATGTACTTGAATAAAAACATGATCAAATATATAAAAATTATTTAAATGAAATAATAAATGTAATGCCATAGGTCATAAAATGAAATATAATATAAGAGAATGATTATTTTTAAAGCATAAGAGAACTTACAACTAAATCCACAATGAGAATAGATAAGTATCTTCTCCATTAGTGAATGCCTTTTCCAAACCCTAGTAATTAAGCAATTGGATTAGAAAATCAGTTAGCCAGCTTCATTTTCTTAAAGGAAAATCAACTTATACTAAGGCAAAACTTTCAAAAGTTTAGTGAGAAGACTTTTACAAAAAATCACAAAAATGCATACTTTTACAGAAACTAGCCAAAAAGAGTACTGTGGATTTTGAATTAGAAAATAACCAAGTAAACTACTTTTTTTTCTTTTTTAATCAACAAAGTTGTAAAAACACAAAAACAAAGTAAACAAAAAAGTAGTAAAGAAGTTAAGTGAGAAGATCTAACCAGAGGAGGAAACAAAGATAAAACATCAAAGAAAGAGGTGAATATGAGGGCACATTTAATGAATTACAAACAAACATAAAGAAGAAAGCAAAGAGATTAAGTGACAATTGCTTTTATTCTATAAACATTGCAACTTTAACATGTTATCAACAAAATAGTCTAAATAAAGGATGATTTACGGAGAAGAAAAAAAGAAAATAAAGAATGAAATATAAAAATATATAGAATATTACCACCTACTTATAATAGATAAACAAAGACAACAGTAGCACTGGAGACATCCAAATTTAACATTCATAGAGCCAGAGCCAAAGATTTGAATTAGAGACTAAAAATAATTTTCAAAGAACAAATATTAAAAGAGATTTGAACTGGAGATTTATATGGAGAGAAAAACAAAGATTTAAGACAAATAAAACTAGAAATAGAGATACAGAGCTAGAGCGGAGCTACATAAGAGTGCTACCAAGTGTCGTTTAGTCTGATTTGTCTCAAATGCTTGAAATGAAACCCTAATTCCAGAACTTTCTAAAGAGTGAATATATACATAGGTTTTAGCTATATTAAACGGCACCGTATATATGATAAATTGAATGTTGAACAAGTAATCGGGCGGGTTTGGGCTTATGCGAGTTATATCCTGCACACCCAAGCCCAACTGCCTAAAACTGAAAAAACCCAATATTTCACCCGTTTTCATTTGTGACCCAACTCATGACCAACCATGCCCTCTGTTCATTGCAATTTCGAGTGGGTTTCCATGAACTTGACCCATCTGCTCAACCCTATAGTTCGGTCACCTAATAAAAGGGTGTTGGAAGATTTATTTTTTATTAATAAATTAAAGTAAAGATATTAATGCAAGAATAAAAATGTATGTATGTATAGAATAAATAAATAGAAAAAATTGGAAAAAGAGTGTATGTACATATGGAGTTATTTATGAGTACATACATTACTATTTTTTGTTAATATAAAATATTATATACATACGTGATTGATAAAGTAATATATACATACATTATTATTTTTATTAATATGAAGATATTATTTATGTATGTAATTGGGTTATAAATAATATATATTCATGTATATGATCGTTTTTATGAAAATATTATTTATGTACATAATTGGTTTATAAATATTATACATTCATGTATGTGACTATTTTTATAAAAATATTATTTACATACATGATTGGTTTATAATTATTATATAGATAAATGTATGTGACTATTTTTATTAAAATATTATTTACGCATGTGATTAGTTTATAAATAATATATATTCACATACATGACTATTTTTTATGAAAACATTATTTACACACATAATTGGTTTATAAATAGTACATGTTCATGTATGTGACTATTTTTATGAAAAAATTGTATATGTAAATGATTGGGTTATACATAATATATATGTGGGCATAATTTTTTTATGAAATTAATATATAAATACACATATATGACTATTTTTATTAAGGAAAAGATGAGGACAAATAAGAGTATGTGATTGTAGATGATGATGATGGTGATAATAAGGTAGAAAAAATCTATATATGAAATCGTGAATATTAATACTAAAATGAAAATAAATGTACATATGTAGTTGAAAAATATAAAAATGAGAATGAGGACAAGTGTACATATGAGATTGTTAATATTAGTATAAAGAGACAAATAATATAAACACATGGCTATTAAAAAAAAGAAGTTATTACATGTATGTGAGTGTGGATATTAATACAAAGATGAAAAATAAATGTGTGTATGTGACTATCAATATTTATATAAGGGTGACAATGTAGAGACATACATAGTTGTGAATATGATTACATGAATATATATGTATACATATATATGATAAATAACAAATAAAGTAGCATGTAAGTAAAACAAAGTAAAATGGTATGTGCTAAGTACTTTTTTTATATAAATGCTCACATATGAAAAAACATTTTTAATAAGGATGAAAATTAAGATAAGTATACATTTGGAAATATGATGAAAAAAATAAAAACTTGATTATTTATGATATCTTGTATGAATCATACATGGATTATGAATGATAATACCTTGTGATGATCATGATAAATTATGTATGAATGTGATAAAAGTGTAGACATGCATGCCAATAGCATAGATGCATTAAGGATTTCCATATCCTATTAGACATTGCAATAAGGATGAGTATGTGAATAAGATGTAATATCATGAATTATGATAAATGTTCACATATGAATTTTGTATTCTATATACATATATACTTGTGGAAAATGAAATGTGATATAATATGATAGCCAATTATGGCGAAAATTATAATGTGTTATAAGCATGCTCTATAAACACATAAAAAATGATTATTAGCAATAGGAGGTTGGCAATGTGCTTATAAGGATAGATATTTTATTGTTAGCAATAGGAGGTTAACAATGTGGTTATCAGAATAAAAAGTATGATATCACACTTTGTTAGATTATTGTGAACATTATAAATATGAGAAATTTGGTTGTTAACAATATGATTATAAGGATGCAATGTATGGCACCACATTGTAATGTCCATATTGCATGCTTCATTGCATATTATATGCTTATAAATCATACATGACCATATTTATATCCTATATTCTTGTGAATTGATATCATCACTGTAAGCTACATATTTATGAGTTATATTATGGCCTACTACTCATTCTTTTATTATTGTTAAATAACTTAATGCTCATGTGAGTTTAATATATGATACTTGAAAATTAGTATAAGACACATACAAAAGGTTAAAACCTAATGACTAGTTGAGATTCATCAACTAAAATAGAAACATAAATGCCACATGTAATGACAAAAAGTAATGTAACAAAAGTGCAAATAAAGGCTAAAAAGAAATGTAAGTTGTAAAAGCAACATTAAAGATAACAATATTTCAATTCACAAGTATAATAATTAAACTTAGGCAGAGAAAATCCTTCCATGGAGGGAGTGAGTGATGTGGAGAAGATAATAAAAGACTAATATAACAAAATGTTTGAGACTCATGCAAATGATCAGTACATAATTAATGAGACAATAATAAAAGATCTAAAAAAAAGAGAACTTTAACTAAATAAAATCCTAAGATAGTTTGCATAGAGTCTCACTCACTAAATCTTCATGATTTACTCTATTGTTGTTTAATATTTTTTAGGTACGTGTTATAGTGGTTGGATGATGCTTGTGCATGGCAAGATACTTAGCTATAGTAAAGGATCATTTGACAATTATTGAATTTATAGAAAAATGTAACTAAGTTAGAGACAAGTACAAAAAAAATTTAACATTTAATTTTTAGATCGTGGTGTTATAATACACATCTATACTTATTTTTTACTAACTAAAACCCCTTTGAATAAAGGGTTAGTAGCTTCTTACTAGGTTTTATACTCACTGCTATTTTGTTATTTCTTTTTCAAATACTCTTCTAAAAAATGGACCTAACAATGGACCTTCCTATATTTCTAATTGATTGTTCGTGGAAAGTTTTCTACACTTAATTTGTGATTTACCACCTTAATTACACTTTACCTTGATAATAGATCAATTTAGCCTAAAATACATGCAAAGTACTTACATGATTCCTTTAGGTTAGCTCCCGTTAATCTTCCATCTGGATCATATTACAATGCATAATTTAAATATTAAAGATCTAAAGGAATCAACTAAATTCTTCTATACATCAAAGCATCCCTTTATTTAACTAGTAAAGGTAAGTTTGTATTTGATTGAACTCTTGCAATAAAATTTGTACTATAAAGACTAGTAGCGCAAGCCTAAAATTTTTATGAGTATATCATGTAATGGGCCATAGGGCCTAAATTTATCCACACATATTTTTAATCATTTTATAACTATTATATTTAGCTACCTTATATACCTATTTTTATATTATTATGTTTGGTTATTATATATGTATACTTATAACCATATGCATTATATACTATTTATGCATTATTATCCTATGTTAAATTTTCAGAATATCTTCTTTATGGTCATAAGTACCATTAAGGAAAAAAAGGGAAAGATTATAGTTTAAAACTTCCAAATTTGTAAATATTGTTCCTAAAAGTTTTCTTAAAGAATTTGAAAACAAACTATTTTCAAACTTGTTGTTTTGTCACTTGTTTTATATTGTTTTATCCACCAAAAAAACTTTGAAGGAGTCATTTTCTATGGCTCACATTTTCCATTCTTTTACAAACATTTTGTTGCCTTCAAAAATTGGTTTCCTTTAAATTTCTAAAGTTTTACTTAACCTAGTTCTATTCTTTTGTGTTTATTTTATGGTTTAAACTAATATAATAAAATTAAAATTTCAAGTACTATCTTTTCCTTGGAGAATCATGATTTTTCATAAAGAAAAGAAAGAAAAGAAATTATCTTTATCTTTTAGGTCTAGCCTTCATCTATTTCCAAAATATTTTTAAATCAAAGTTACAAAATTTATTCCAAATAAGCCATTTAAAGTCACAGTTTCCTAAAGGTAAAAAGTGAGATTTCATTGCATAGATTTTGCATTCAAGGTATCAAGAAAAAGTTTTAATTCCAATTATTTGAGAAATCTATCAAGCACCACATGTGCATAGGGTTTTCGAGAAATGATTCAAATTTCTAGTGCTTTTTCTATTATGACTTAGGGCCACTATAGCCTTTTTCCTCATAGACAAATTTTTAGAGAAATTATTTCAAGCATTATTACATAAAACTTAAGTCGAATATAAACACAGAGACTCCTCAAGTCTCAAAGTTTATAGAAAATGACAAGTGTTGGTATTAGTGAGTTAAGTAAGGCTTTAAGGATGCCTAGAAGACATTTTCACACCACTCATGATTAGCTATAAATTAGGCTATGACATCATTTGGTAAGGATTTTGGATTATAATGTAAGTTTTATTACAAGGTAAGAGGGTTCATATTGGTAACTTTTATAATAGTTAATTGATATTTTATAATTAACTTTTACTCTTTTAATGAGATTATTGAGAGTGACGAGTACATACACAATTAAAGAAAATGAATTACTAGTTAAAGGAAGAAGATAAGGTACTTTTTAGGTGTATTTTAGGCGTAGTTATAAGAATTATTATATTATTTGTACTTTCCATCATTTCTTTAATGAAATTTGTTTCTCATCTTCACATGTGAAATAGGCTAAAAGCTAAACCATATTGAATATATGTGTCATATGATTTTCTTACTTTTTTAATCTTAAATTATGATAGTGTGCTTTTGCATTATCACATCATTACATTTCTTAACAAGTAGTATTAGAGCTAAGTTTAATTAGGTTGTGAATTTCATTTCAGTTTTATCGAGTTTAGATTCTAGTTCAACTTACTTTTTGATTCTATTTTTGCTAGTCTTATTTAGTTTCGATATTGCATTTAATTTGATTAAAAAGTATTCAGGCATATTTGTTTTGGAGTTTTATAACAAGTTCAACATTTGTTTAAACAACAACTTTATTATTTCAAGTGATACTTTTGAAAGAACTTTTTTACAAGAAAATAAAGCAAATTTAATGCATGATTAAAGTGTTAGTGCTCCATCAAAAATGGGGTTTTGAAGACATAACTTTTCCATGGAGAAAAAAACTTAAACTTGACAAACTACCTAATTTGAAGTCTAAAAACTTAAATAGAATTTATGTTAAAGTGAAGATTGTTAGGATTTTGACTTAAATTTTATATTTTATAAGATAGGACAATTTTCTATTTAAGTTTTTATCACCTTCAAGTTTTAATTTTGATTAGATAAGAATTCTAATTAAGTTATATGTATATCCTATTATTTAATGTTGTGATCTACTTACACTTACCTTTTGCAAGGATTTTGGCTTATAAATACTTTAATTTTGTAAGGTTTGGGAAATGTAGGAGAAAGTTTCTTTTTGTAAACTTTTTTAAAGCTTACTAAAGATCCTACAATAAACTTTTACTTTTTTTAGTAAGATTATTGAAAGCAATGAGTATACACTTTTTTTAGTAAGGTTATCTTTTTAAGATTATAAATATTTCTTTTTAGCAAGATTATTAAATACTAATGTCTTTATATTTTCTTACATATTTGATCACAATCTATGTCAACACACTTTTGCATTGCTTCCATTAACATTAACTAAAAATTTTCCTAAAAAATGACATTGGAACTTGATTCTACAAAATTTTGGCCTTAATTCAAATTCCACTTGATTTTAGTTTTGGTTTTGTTGATTAAGTTAGTTTTGGTGTTGCACTTAGATTGATTAAAGAAATTTCAACACTATTTGGTTTTAAAAGTTCTATATTAAGGCTAGATTTTTTTTATTAGTAATTATTTGTATTTTTTTAAAATTTTATTAGAGAACTTTTTATGAAGAAGTGATATGCTTCAATATTGGAACCTTAGGCTTAGGCTTTGGTTTATCATTTTCAAGTTACTACTTTTTCCACTTTTAGTTAGTTTTAATGCCTCTAAGATCAAATTCTACTTGATCTTGGCTTTAGATTTGTTAATTAAGTTAGTTTTGGTATTGCACTCAGATCGATTAGAGAAATTTTAACATTGTTTGGTTTTAAAAGTTCGATATTAAAGCTAAAATTTGTTTGAACAGTAATTCTATTTTGTATTTTTTTAATTTCATTTTGAGAACTTTTTATGATGAAGTGATATACTTTAATATTGGAACCTTAGGCTTGGGGTTTAGTTTATCCCTTTTAAGTTATTATTTTTTCCAATTCTAGTTAGTTTTAATGTCTCTAATGGATAGGCTACGTGCTTGGGTGTCATTAATTTATTTTTGGTTGCTAGAATTTGCTAGCAAGGTGTGGGATTTGCATGTATGTAGTAGCTAATTTGCATTTTAGGAATATATTGAAAATTAGCTAATGAATATAAAGGACTTTCAATGAATTGCAATCCACTAGAGTTAATTTCTAGCTAAATTTACTCTTCTAATTCTTATTTAATACTGCTATTTAACCTCTAAAGTAAATCTATACTATTAATTGGTATTAGAGTTAAGTTTAAAGTTGTCTCTTTTATCTGTAACTAGATAAATGTGGAAAGGCTAGATTAAAAATTGGAATTGATAAAAAAAAATGATAAAGGCTAAGGAACTGAAGCTAGCATAGATGCAAAAAACCATGGAAGTTGATATAGCTAGGATTGCAAGTATTATGGATTCAAAATTTGATGCTAAGTTTAATGATATAAGAAACTTACATATATAAAAAAGGAAGGATTTACTTGAGGAAGTAGAAAACTTTATCCTAGTCCTAGATAATGCAAAGTAAGAATTTAAACACTTAAGCTCTAAATCAACCTATCTTCCAAAAGGTTTTCTTACATTTTGATGGCCACGAATTCTATAGCTAATGGTGTGAGAAATTATTCACATTGGAAAAGATTGCTAAAGATATGAAACTAAAATTGATCTGAAGGAGTATGAAAAGGAAAGCTTACCAATGGTAGAAAAAGGAACCTATGACGTGGGAAACCTTGCTTAATGATCTGGATTAAAGATTTAATAGGGGGTTTCATAATAATCACTTAGTTAAGTAAACTAATTTAAAAGAAATGAGGGACTTAAATGAAAATATAGAATTATTTGATATTAGTTGCAAAAGTTAGGCTTTCTCAAGCTCAGAACCTCAGTTGCTTATTAGGAGAATTAAAAGGCACTTTAGAAGAAGTTATGAAAATATTAAAACTCCTAAATGCAAGTGAAGTCATGCTTTTATTTGGATTACTAGAAGACATCTTGTTAAGCTTAAGCTAAAATCTCATTTACTTTTATATTCGCAAAACCATACCATACCAAAAGCCAAACTTTAACCCTTATTTCTTTAACAATACTTCATCTTAACCTAAATATTATCCAAATCATACCTTACCCAATATACACCATTAATCTCTAAGACCTTTTCCAATTCAAAATATTACTTGAACCATTTTCCAAAAGCTAGTAACTAATAGCCACTTCAAAATAACCTATGTACCACCTCACAGATAACATATTGGTTTTCAACCTACCCATAAATTAAGCTAAAGAGAAATGTTAGAAAAAAAGGGCCCAATGCTTATGTATGCATTGTGAAGAGAAATGCTTAACCAATTATAAGTGTTAGACTTCTAAACTTTATGCTTTAGTGATAAAACCAAGGGAAGTAAAGGAGGAAGGATAAGGTAAAAAGGAAGAAAGAGGACCTAATTATGCTAGTAAGCTAAAGAAAAACCTACAAGGATTCAACCATCCTTAGAAGATATCTTTATCTCTATACATGTACTTTATGGTAGCAAGAGGTTTAACATTATGAATGTGGGAGGACTAATTAAGAAACAAAAAAATCTTATTCTCATTGATATGGATAATACTTATAATTTTATCATTGTTGAACTAAAAGATTAGGGTGTAAAATGAGCCAGATCCTAAAATGACAAGTTCTAGTAGTTAGTGGGACTCGAATAGAAGTAGCCCAAAAATGTGAGTAATTTAAGGTAACCATTCAAGAGGCGTAGTTCACAGCTAACTTTGTTGCTCTTTCTATAAATGGATATGACATTGTCCTAGGTGTCCAATGGCTAATAAGCTTAGAAGTTATGCAAGAAGATTTAAAAAATATGACTTTTAAAAGGAAGCTTATGAAATGATCAAAAGTTCTAAAACTATTAACAAAGGGCTACAACATGCCATTGCTTGTTGGGTTATTGTAAGACCTTAAACAAAATATGAATCATTAAACTAGCTATTTTCATTGATTATAAAACCTAAAGAAAACTAATCTTTGAGCATTAACTAGAAAATGGATATGAGCAAGCTACTGAATAAATTTCAAGATTTATTTGAAATGCTAACCTAACTATCCTTTAGAGGTCTTATGATCACTAAATAATCCTTAAGGAGAAAAATAACCTATAAATGCAAGACTTTATAAGTATGAACACAAATAAAAAAAATGTCATTAAACAACTAATAAGGGAAATGCTAGAATTAGATGTAATAAAACCTAGTAATAGCTTATTTACCTTTCCAATTTTCTTAGTAAAAAAAAATAAAAGCTAGATTTAATAAGAATGCTATGGCAATAAAGGATAAGTTTTTTATTCCCATGATTGAAGAATTAATTGATGAATTGCATGGATCAAGATACTTCACCAAAGTAGATTTGAGGTTCAAATACCACCAAGTCTTTATATATTTGAAGGATATTTATAAAGTAACCCTTAAAACACATTTTTGACATTATAAATTTTTTGTAATGCCTTTTACGTTGACCAATGCCCTTGTAACTTTCTAATCACTTATGAATGACATTTTTTATCTTAAGAAAATTTATATTGGTGTTTTTTATGACATTAAGATTTAAAGTAGAAGATGGTAAGAACACCTATAACATTTGTAACTAACCTTAGAAAAATTGCAATCTGATAGCTTATTCATTAAAAGTGAAATATTTTATACCCTAAATTTAAATTTTCAAATATTCATTTACTTGTTGTGTCTTCCTTAGAATTTTAGGACTTTATGTTGTGGAAGGAAAGATTAATTAATTAATTATTACAACAAAAGTCCAAAATAAAGATTATGTATGGAATGAATAAATTCCAATAGGGAAAAATGTGAATGACATATAGAAAAAAGAGAATTAAGTAATTAAATGAGTTTTAAATATAACTTTAAGGTAAATAAAAATAAATTATTTAAGTTAAACTTGATAGAGAAATCTTATAGGGATTAGATAAGGAAAATGCTTTGAATAAAATAATTAAAAATTTTAAATGATTAGAAGTGAGAATGTGAGTATGAAAGAGATTTAAGACAAAATAATGAAAATGCCCTTGCTTTTTTATAAACCTAACTTTAGACCAATATCTTTCATTTTCCTCAATTCCTCAAACCTTAAGTTCCTTTATTCCTTATTCTTCTTGTCCTCCAATTTCTTCTTTAATCAAGCAATTAGGATGGAGTTCTTCATCGAATTCTTCATTAAATCCTTCACACAAACAAGGTAAAGTCTTTATCATAACAAGAATCTTAATTATTTTCTTTGGATTTGAGCAATTGATCAAAAAAGGGAAAATTAAACCTTAACTTAAAATCTTTAGTAATTTTGTATGATTAGTGCCAAAAGACTTCAAATCTAACCATTCAAATCCTTTTTTATACTAGGTGAGTGAATCTTTTCACCTTAGAAGATTAAATTGATTCTTGTTTGTTTAAGGCTAAAGTTTAAGCTTTTAGTATATGTTTGTGACGTATGATGATTTATGAAGTGTGATTTGGATTTAATGTTGGAAATGACATATGTGATGCATCTTTGATATGTATTTATGATTTGGTATAAATTAGTAGCATGATAAATGCATTTAGATGATAAATTTTTTAAATGAATAGTGAAAAATAGTTTAAAAGCTATTGGAAATCAGGCTATAGTTAACTATGCCTTAGAACATGTATTTTGGGCATGCATAGTAACTACAAGATAAAAAGTAACCCTATAGATGCTGATAGTTGACTATATGATTGACTAAAAGCAATAAAGTTGTTCTTTGATCCTTTTAGTCAACTATGGACCTTTGAAGGTGCTTCCTAGGCTCTCATATTCAAGTACATAATTGATTATACCTTATATAACATATGATATCATGATATAAATGGCGTCATGTTATATTGTAATACTTTAAATGCTAGGATATTAGGTGATAATTATAGATGAAATACATGATATAAAGCCATGCAAGAAAGCATGGTAATGTTTTGACAACATGGTATTGTGTTGTGTATGTTTAAGTATTTGGATAATAATAAATGAGTAATGTGATTATGTTTAGGACATGATATGCTTGACATATATTTTATGAATGAGTTTCACATGTGACCATGCAACGAGGCATAGAATGACTATGGATTAAGCATGCAAATATTGATATTGAAATACAATGACCAAAGTGCTAGATAAGGCACTTGTGCTATTATGATAAAGTTATGTGTTGAATAAGTTGATGATGTTAAGAAGATGATATACGTATATGTATTATGACTCTTTGCATAGGATCTATGTGTTATTTTTTAAGGGGATAAGATTAACCTTGGAGAAATAAGGATGGAGTTTATAAAGGAATAAGGATGATAAAAAATCATAAGGAGATTTACATACTTTCTATTTTATTCATTATTAATTCATATTATTATTGTGTGATAGTTAATTACGTAGAACTATTAACATATATGTAATTGTCTTGCAAAGGGATTATTTCTTATGAATTGGGTTGATACTGGATGCAAAAAAAGTAATAAATAGATAAATGATATGGTTATGATTGTGACCTATGGTAGTCTAGGGTCTATTTCTATTTTTGTGATATACATGCTATTTATTGGTGGCAACCACTTCTTTTTCCTTAGTAAAGGCATGAAAGTGTAGATGTTAAGTGAAATTGAACTCTGTTGTTTCCAATGAATGTGCATATGTAACAACAAATGTGGATATTATGATATATCTTAGTTCAATTATTATTCATAAATATTTAAATGTTTACTCATCGAGTTTTAAAAAACTCATATTTTCTTTTCTTTATTCTTTTCAGGAATCTTTTCTTGTAGTTGTCCAATTGCCATTAGATGGGATGAAAACAAGCTCGCTTAAGAACTTAGACAAGAAAGTAAGTATAAGAATAGTTGGAAAAAAACTTGCATAATGATTTATCCATGCATTTTGTATTTAAATTTTGAAAATTGCATGCTCCTTAGAAGCATAGCATACCCATATCTAAAATATTATAGTCAATGTTCTTAGATCCAAACTATTCATTAACCCGACAAAGTAAGTTAGTCAATATCAGACTGGTTTAACCAATTGAACCAGATAGTTGAACCAGTTAATATGTTTTTTATATATAAATTATAATATCATATATATACATAAAAAGATTAAATTAATTTAACTTGTACAAATATATTTATGAAATATAAAATAATAAACATTAATCATACTCTAATTACAAACATTGACCATAATTTTAATATTATTTAATAATATTAAAATTATATTTTATTTTAATTTAATAAAAATTTTAAATTAAATATTAGCTAAATAAGAATAGTTTAATTATATAATATATAATACAAATATATATTATTTATAAAAAAAATTTAGATGAGATAAAGTATGGATAATAGAACATTATATATAATGTTTGTTATTATAATATTAGAAGAGATGCTGATCCAAGTGGTAAGACAAGGTGTAGTAGTCTTGGGCTTTTCTGTTCAAGGCTTTTGCATTGTGACTTCTAAATTTTTCAATTGAAATTGGTAATAACCCATCCAAGCTGCGTTACATCGGTTTAGCGGGTTTACTAGGTAAATGGTGGGTCAAACCAGTTTGATCGGTCCCCTGGGTTTTTGACAGTGCTTGAACTAGATTGGAGTCTAATTTTCGATTGGATTAGTTAAATTGGCCATTCCAGTCTAGGTTTTAAAATACTAATTATAGTAGTTGTGCTTTAAAAAAGGCTAATAAATGGTCACCTATAGCAACTTCCTATATTGGTCATGTGCTATAGGGATGGGTTGTTATATTGGTCATGTACCATAGCGTTGAGTACTTAGGCCATATTATCTCTACTGTTAGAGAGGTCATTAATCTAAAGAAGGTTGAAGGTATAACATAATGGCTAAAACTAACTACTTTAAAGGCTCTAAAGGGATTATTAGGTCTAAAAAGCCATTAAAAGAGGCTTGTTAAGAACTTTAGGAAGATAAATAAGCCATTTACTAACGTTTTGAAAAAGGACTTTTTTCATTGGTTTTATAATGCTCAAATAACATTTAAAGCACTTAAGCTAGCCATAACTTTTACCTTAGTGTTGAGTTTTCTTAATTTCAATCAGTAATGGAAACTAATGCATTAGGAGTAGGTAGCTGTGTTATTCTTATGTAATTAAGGAAATTGATAACATTTATTAGCAAATCCATAGGTCTTAAATTCCAAGTCTTGTTTACTTTTGAAAAAGAATTGCTTGCCTTACTATTTGCTATGAAAAGTAAGGTTCCTACATTATAAGCTATCACTTTATTATCAGAACTTACTAATAATCCTTGAAACATCTAATAGAGCAATAGATTAATACCTTAATGAAATAAAGGTGGTTGGAAAAATGTTAAAACCCTCCTAAGTTGTGATTGGTGTAGAATTTAAATAACTAGTTTCCATGAGCCTATCGTATTTCCTTTGAATTATATTAGCATGTATATATTAAGTTGAAAAGGAATTTATCCAAGAAAACTTACATTTAAAGATAATAAGATTATATTCATCAAAATAATTTGCAAAGAAAGAAGTTAGGTTTTTTCAAATTCCTTCCTAGCCTAGGAATAAACTAGCCTAACTAATTTTAGCTAAGAAAGTTCTATATATTCTATCTATTTCCTATATAACTTAGGCCAAAAAATTTTCTACACCTAATAAATTATCTATTGCTACCTATTTTGCTTTATTAGGAAGCTCAAATGGATTTTAACCTTATGGTGGTAGAAAAATGATATGAATTTCAAAAGTGTAGAAGAACTTTTACACTCATCGAAAGGTTAAATAACAGGAGCTAAGGTCAAGAGGATCAAAAGAAGGACTCCAAGAATTGATGGAGAAAGTTTAGATGCATGAAAAGGTAGGATTGGATAAGCTTAGAAGAGCATGGATCATGTGTATTTTAATTTTGACAAAAATAAAAAAACAAAAAAAAACATATCAGTACTTAAGTACTAGTGCTTAGTTTTAGTTTTACTTATTAGTATCCGTGTACGGTATTTAAGCATATGCAGGATTCTCCACAGTATTTGAGTATAATACTTGAATACTGGTAGCTAGAATGCATATGATCATTTGCTAATTTGTTTCTTGGTGTTTAAGTCAATTGGGCCTTGTATTAGTTTTAACCCATTATTTTGCACCTTTATTTTAAATAATATTATTGGATTAATTACCCTATTAACTTGGCCCTAATTAGTTTACTAAGGCAAAATTTGAGTGTTATATGACTTTTAGTTTTGTAAACTTATATAAGGAAGGTTGTTCCTTGTTTTCACAACTTTTAGCATTTATAAAATCAAAGAACTCTTTATAAGTGTTTCCTTTCATGGTTCTAGCAAAAACCTTAGAACTATCAATGGTGATTCAATATTTATGGTGTCAATTCTCAATTATAAAAAGATTAATGTCCTTTGTAACATGATTTATTTTGACTTATTGCTTCCTTTCTTTTCTATTCTGAGATATGGCATGACTATCTTTCTTTTTTTATTTGATTTCTAAACTTTGGGACAATCCAATCAAAGAGATTCACATCAAAGAGGTGACTCAACTCGTGAATCTATAAAATAAGATGCGAAAGGGGAAGTTTAGGGCTTAATAAATAAGCATTCTAATAAATATAAAGAATAAGGAAATTTTTTAACTTTTACTAACCAAATTTACCTTTCTTAAGGTTATATGATCATATCACATAATTTACATCACAATTTTATTAGTAACAATCAACAATTACACGGTCTTGCAAATCAACTTAAGCAAGCACTCATTTTTAAGTGGATATATCACATTTAAATAATATATAAGTAATGAATAACAAGATAAAAAAGCATGTAAATCTCCTTATAACTCTCGATCATCCTACCCTTTCACAAAGCTAACCTTATTCCTCTAGAGTCCATATTACCCCTTCATAAATAATTACTAGGTTCAATCTTCCAAATTGACTGCAAGATGCCCTATCTCGATCTTTTCATGCATTATCATATAATGAGCTCCATTAACATAACTTATATGAATTCAAATCACAATTATATTGATTGACACCACCATGTCTCTATTACATGGCCTCAAGTAGTTTAGTTCTTCAAACATCATATTTGTATTCAATTCTAATAAAATTCAATGCATAATGATCATTCACATGCTTGAAAGAGTAAAATTCCTATTACTATGATTATAATTTACATTTGTAGTTAAACACATATTAAATTAGCAATTAAATTGTGATTCCAAATGAAAGATTTGGTTCTAAAAGTGAGAAACCATTTTTAGAAATGATTCTATCCCTTTTAAAAAGGTGGAAGCATTTTTAGAAGGGCTTTTATTTCTTTGAAATTGTTTAAATGGAGAATCACTTCTAGAAGTGATTCCTCACTCCAACACATTCTAGGTCTAAAGAAGTAATTTTGGAAGCAATTTGCATATACTTTTCTTGTATTTTCTTCCTAAAAATTTCACTAATTACAAATGAACAAATCCCTTAAAATCCATTGCCATTGTATTAAAGCACCAAACAAATGTCATTTCATTAATGAATAATATCATATCAACTAAAATTAACTTTCAACTCATGTCAAACATCAATATTCAATAATCAAACACAAATGATTTAATTTTTATTAAAACTAAACTCAAAACATTTAAATTGTTACAATTAAGCAAAAATTTAAAAAATGCTCACTCCCAAGTGATAGGAAAGACTATTGGTGAGGAGGCTAAAGATTAATTGGCTTTTAGATATAAATTTTTTATAATTAGCATTTAAAGGTTCTAAATTGCTAAGTTTTTCAAGTTCTTTCAGTTCCTTTTATAAATTAAAAAGAAAGAAAGATGCAATACATCAAATTGAAAGTAAAATTTACTTACCTTACTAAAATTAGAGGAGATGAAATAGAAGGTTTGTGGGTGTTAGCTAAGGAAAGTTGAGGGGAAAATGATGAGAATGTTAAGGGAAATAAGGAAATAGGACTTAACTTTAGAGAATAAAAACTTTAAGGGGAAAAAGGATAAATTCCTACCAAAATTCTTCCATTTTCATATATTTAGCTTCTAATCATTCTTAACTTTAATTAATTTTATCCTAAATATTCAAGAGCAAAATTTGCACATAGTTATATTTTATTCTTAATGACTTTATAGCTATTTTTTTTCGTAAAACATTTTATATTCTAGTAGTTGTAATAATGCTTTCCTTCTATAAAAGAATTTGTCCACAAATTCTTAAGATGCAAGCTAAGGTAATAAATGTATATAAGAGTAGGTCATCATATTTTTTAAAGGCTTACCAAAATATAATAATACAAGAATAACAATGTACATATCACAAAAATTGATTTAAATTAGATTAGTTATTTTCTATCATCAAATATTATCTATTACTGCTATAAACGAGGGTAGTTTAACCTCACATCTAATTTAAGCTCCTAAGTAGCTTCTTCAATTGCATCTTTTTCCTAATAGACCTTCATGAAAAGCACTTCTTTAGATCTTAACTTTCAAATTTGACATTAAAAAATTTCAATTAGTTACTCCCCATAAGCCAACTTAGGATCTAGCGATAACAGTTCACATTGAATCACATTGGATGGATCTAGTATGTATTTCTAGAATATATAAACATGAAACATTGGATGTATTACATGTAAGATATCTAGTAGTTTAAAACAATAAGCTTTAGCTTTAATACATTTGATAAAAAGAAAAAGGTCTAATAAAGTAAGGTGCTAACTTTTCTTTCTTGCCCAATTGCATCACATCTTTCATAAGCGAAACCTTAAGGAAAACCATGTCCCCTTTCTAAAACTGAAATCCCTTTTTCTCTTATCTATATTAGATTTCTAATGATCCTGAGTTGCTTTGGTCCTATGTTTAATGATTTGGACTTTCTTTAATGCATTTATCACTAAACCTAATCCCAAAATCCTTACCTTCACAAACTTAAACCTTCCTACCAAGATCTATACATTCATCCATAAAATTCTTTATTTTGTGGTATTTTAATGCTAGACTAGTAGTTATTATTGTAGACAAACTCTATTAATGGTTAAAAATTTTCCTAGTTCCCTTTAAACTTAAGGGTGTAAGCATGAAACATATCCTCCAAAATCTAAATTGTTCATTTTGATTGCTTATTAATCTAAGGCCAAAAGGTTATATTGAACCTTAATCACATGCCTAAGACTTACTACAAGGATTGCAAAAAATAAGCTCTAAACTGTATGCCTCGATAGGATACAATGGTCATTAGAACTCCATGCGATGGAACTATTCTATTAAGATACTCTTAAGCATATTAAGCTACTGAAAAGGTAGTTTTAGTCGATAGAAAGTGTGCTAATTTTGTTAACCTATTTACAATGACCCAAATAGAATCACAACTCTTCTAAGATTTTGGTAACCTGACTAAGAAATCCTTTGTCACACATTTTTGTTTCCATCCTAGAATTAGAAGTGGCTAGTTCATTCTAGTTAGCCATTGATGATCCATTTTTACTTGCTAGCATGTAGGACACTTTAGCATAAAATTAAGCATGTCCTATTTCATTCTTTTCCATAAGAAAATTTCTTGTAGATCATGATGCATTTTGGATATATCAAGATGCATGTATAGGATAAGTTGTAAGTTTGGCGTATTAGTTCATTTTGCTTACTCGTAAGAACCTAAATTCGCTTTTGCTTTTGAATTATCCCTTTTATTTATAGCCAATTTTGCTTGCAGGTTGTAGTTGCACATTCCATCATTTTAGAATATTCTAGATTATTTCTTTAAGCTTTCTTAATTATTTCCATCAAGACAAACTAAATTGCTATTTAGGCTATAAATACTCCTTACTCTCCTATAAGTGATTCTACTACTTTTCTCCTAAACTTTTTACTTAGTTCATTAGCCATTGCATTAGCCTTTCCAAGATAATAAAGGATTGCATAATCATAACCTTTCATAAGCTCTTTTTTTCCCTTAAATTTAAATCTTTTTGCTTAAAGATATACTTTAAACTCTTATGATTTATATAGATCTAATAAGTTTCCCCATACAGATAATACTTCCAAATTTTCAAAGTAAAGATTATCGCTATTATCTTTAAGTCATGTATTAGATAACTCTACTTTTGTCACTTTAATAACATAAAGGTATGCTCAGTCACCTTACTATTTTGCACCAAAACACATTCAAAGCTATCTTTGGAAACATTACAATATACAGCATAACCTCCCAAGCTAAAAGGTAAGGCTAAAATTAGGGCAGTTGCTAAACATGTCTTCAATTTTTAAAAAGCATTTTTGTAAGCATTAATCTATAATAACTTAACTCTTTTCTATATCAATGTGGTCAATGGTACAACCATTTTATAAAAGTCTTTAACAAATCTCTTGTAATACCTATCTAAACTAATTAAACTTCATATTTTAAAAATAATTATAGGCCTGAGCTAATTTTCTATAACTTTAATTTTCTAAAAATCCATATGGACTCCTTCTTATGACATAACTTACCTAAAAAATTTAGCATACAATTGATCTCCTAAAAGGTTTGCAATGCCATTTTAAAATACCAAGCATTTTCTTTTTCACTTTTCAAAGATACCAAAATGTTGTTAATGAATATAATTATAAACTTGTCTAGATATGACTTAAACACTCTAGTCATTAGATCCATAAAAGCAACTAGAGCATTCATCAACTCGAATAACATAATTGAGAATTCATAATAGCCACATTAGGTTTGAAAAGTTATCTTTGGGATATCTTTTTTAAAAAATTTCAACTAATGATAACTTAAGCCTAACTATATCTTTGACAAATATTTTTCCTTTTGCAACTAATTAAACAAATAATCAATGTGAGAAAAGGGATACTTATTCTTGATTATAACCTTGTCCAATTGATAGTAGTCTATACATAGCCATAGGGATACATCCTTCTTCTTGACAAATAAAGCTAAAGCTTTATAAGCTGAAAAGCTTAGGCAAATAAAACCTTTATCTATCAAATCCTATAGCTAGCTTTTCAAATCCTTTGATTTTGTTAGATATATATGATAGGATGCTTGGAGATTGGCTTAGTCTTGGGCACCATATTAATATGAAATTATATGTAGGTGGCAATCCAATTATTCGTTTGAAAACACATTAGGCAACTCCTAAAATACTAAAACATGGCTAAGATCTAGAGTAAGATAATTCAAATTTTGAATTAAGGCTAAATAAGTTATGCATCCTATCCTTATAAGTCTTTATGCCTTAATGTTAGATATTAAGCTAGTTATTCTTGCTAAGAGGATCCCTCTATAAAAAAGGTAACAAACTTGCTAAAATAATTTATACAAGTATGATATTTGGATAATTATTCTATTCTTAAAATTGCACCTTAATCTACCATTTCTAATAGAATGAGGTTAACAAACATTACATGCTTTTATCATATGAGTAGCTATTAGGAATTTTTCAATTGAGGTTATAATAGTTAATGATATTTTCATAACTTTTGGGGTCTTATTTTAAAAAATTATCTTTTGGAAATAAAAGAATAGGTGGTATCTAGATTAAACAAAGTTCTAATGGGATGATTATCAATTTGTTTATAATACTTGACATAATTGCACTGGAGTCTTGGGTATCTAGTGAGTGAATGCATACACTCTAGCTTAGTTTCCACTTACAACTCTCTCTCTAAATTACTTACATTAGCACTTCTAGAACATATTGTTTAGCCTTTAGGAGGATTCATAGGTAGGGGAGCTGGCATGTTCTATTTAGATGCCAATTTGCTAGTACCTTAATTAAAGACATTTTCTAGACATTCTTTAGCCCTGTGCCTTATCTAACCATATCTAAATCATACAATGATATTTTGGTTACAAAACCTTTTATATTTGTTGTTACACCGAACGCACCTTGGTGGTTTCACTTTAAAAGTTACTCCTACATAGCCCATCGAAATGATTGGGCAAAATTGGTCATTTCCTTGGCTTTTCCCATAGATGGACCATTTGACATGCTTTTAAGGTGAGTTGATCCAATGAATAGCCTGCTCCTTTCACTCATAAGAGTACTCTAAAAGGGCATCCCACGAGTACTAAAGGTAATTAAGTCCTTCCGACTAGCTTCACTTTTTACTTTCAATTGTGCATTCTTTTCTTCTTTTTCCTTTATTCTAAACTTAATCCTTAATATTTAGTCTAAAGCCTACTTATAGGTTGTTACATCATCTATATGAATTCTTTCAAAATAAAAATCTTATAGACTATGGACAAATCTTTCAACCTTAATCTTTTCAATAGGGATTAGGTAAGCCATGTACTTAGATAATCGAGTAAATTAAGCATCATACTTAGCAACAGATGAATTATCTTGCTTTATGTATTCCAATTCCTAAACTTTGGCTTGAAAGACACTTAGAGACATAAAATGGTTAATAAAATTTTCCTAGAAAGTGGCTTAAGTTAAACATTTAATTCAAAATTTTTTCTCTTAACACTAATCACAAACTAATAATGAGCAACATTGTTTAATTGACACCTCACTAGCTTTACTAACAATGACTTTGTGGTTTATAACATTTTTCCAAACTATTTTATCTAGTTTAAAAACTAGTATGGATCCACTAGTAGATCAATTGAAATATTGAACAAGCTTTAATTTTAGAAATTCATGCACAATTCACACTTAGTGTTGCAGTTATGATTCCTATCTTGATTATTCTTCTCCTTATAATGATCATGCCTTTAACTTTGATCAAGGCCTCTAGTCACTTAGGTTATAACTTGTTGCATAAAATTTGCAACCTACGAATGAAACTATTGATCACTACTTTCCTCCTCATGTTTACTACTGTAGGCTTACGAAACTATAAATGATTCTTTATTATGTTTACCATTTGCCTAATTGACAAAATTTCCAAACATTTAGACAATAATCAAATAAAAATTAAGCTTTTCACTAAGAGTTTACTCTACCACTAACATTAATAGCATTATAGGCTCTATCAAAATAGTACTAATGATTTGTGATCCTGAGTATATATATACCATTAGTACAATTTTGGTTAACACTTATTATGATAACATATAGATATAACCTAGTGAACTAAATCCTAGGGCCTTATCCTACTAGAAAAACCTTAGACCATGCACTTATACTACATTTATCACAACTTTCCTAGGTTATAATTGGCATGAAATCCAAACAATTAGTTTCCACTAACTTAATTTATTTTCTTGGAATTATATAAGCATGCATACACTAAGGTTGAAAAGGAATTAATTAAGGGAAATTTTCAATTAAAGATAATAAGATTATATTCATAAAAACAATTTAGAAAGAGATAAGTTAAGCCTATTTATATTCCTTCCTAGCCTAAGAATAAGTTAGCTTAAATAATCTTAACTAAGAAGGTTTTATACATTTTATCTATTCCTATATAATCTAAGGCCTAAAAATTTCCTATACACAATAAAATATCTACCATTTCCCTTTTTACTTTATTGAGAAGCTCTAATTGATTTTAACTTTATGGTGGTGGTGCTGGAAGAGGCAGCTTAACCTATGAATCTATAAAATAAGATGTGGAAAGGTAAGTCCATGACTTAGTGAGTGAGTGATAAGAAAAATATTTACTATTTTATTTTCCCCTATTTTATGTCTCTTAGGTGTTACAATTGCTTAATTTCATTAATTAGGCCTTATTTTATAATTTGTGGTCAAATTTACAATATTATGAATTTATTTGGCAAAAGTTAGATTTTGATATTATTTTTATTTTTCAGTCATATCTTAGGCTCCAGAAGTCAATTGAGCTAAACTTTATATTGATGGAAATCTAAAACAGACAACTACAACTTTTATGTTTTAGTCAAAGCCTAGTTTGGGCTTCTTCAAGCCTTTATTTGGCCGAGAAGCTAAAGCTCTGTCTTTGTCTTAACTAAACATATTTTTGTATGTAGTCCATATTTAGAGCTATAGTGGTCTGATTAACTTGAAATCAGTGCTCAAATTCTCAAAGACATAGGCCTACAAGTTTGATATTTATGACTTTCCAAATTACATTTATTTCATGGTCAAAATTTGGTTAGAAATCAGGCCTACAAGAATTCATTAATTTATCTGTTGGATTTAATTGACTTGTAACAAATAGGTCTAGGCTTCTAAAAATTAGAAATGCCTTATTATTATAATCCTAAGAGTCATCTAATCCTAGTTCAATAGGATTTTAGGCTAATTAGATTATATAACTAGGCAAGAGAGTTGAAGAGAATAAGAGACATTCATATTTTTACACAAACTTAGCAGCTTAGCTTTTCTTTCTTTGCTTGCTTTTCTTGTTTCCAAACCATGGAAGGTTAAAGACTCTTAGTTAATTTAAGGATTGTAAAGCTCTTCTCTTCAAGGATTATGAGATCTTGATTAGTAATGTTAATTTCTTCCTATTGATTTTTCTCTTTCTCCAATTATTTATGCTGAATTATTAAGATTGATTATATTAAGTGCTGATTTAGTATAATTAGTATTTAATCTTGTAATTTCTATTCTTTTGCTATTTGAATGTGAAATTATGGTTAATTAATCATGGCTTTACATGTTAGGACAAAAGGTTAGGGGATTACTTCAGTTATATTAGATTTAATTTCTTAAATCAACTAAATTCTATCTATAAGCTAATTTCGATTTAGTTTCGAGATTATGATGATTACTTAATTTATCTTCTAATCTTAGTTGACTAAACTTTAGGCGATTATCTACCATAGAATTCATGGATTATTGTAGGGATTCTAGGTAATCCAAGGTTAACAATCAAATGTTTAGTGATATAGGATTAATCCACAATAAGAGCTATCATATTCTTAAATCAGCTGCATTTCGTATATTGAATTCTTTCTATTTTATTTCTACTTTGCCTCTAATTTGTGCTTATTTATTTCATTATTATTATTTTAATTTCATGCAACCAACCCCTTAATTCTACATTTTACATACATCATACAGCATAAGCATTGCATACTGATTTTGTTTTTGCACAGCATTCTATTTCATTGCATTATCATTTTGTTTGCATTAGTTTTCTTTATTTCCATTGCATAAATAATTCAATAATTGTATATACATTATTAAGAAATCATTTAGAAAATATAAAATTAAAGGATCACTAGGGGTGCAATCTGGCTATGCCACTATCTGCATTATTATTGTAGCAACTAGTATTCTTAACTAATTTTGATGCATTGCGACGTGCATATCATTGAGCATTCTAATAAATATAGAGCAAAAGGAAATTTTCTAACTCTTACTAACCAAATTTACCCTTTCTAAGCTTATGTGATCATATCACACAACTTACATCACATTCTTATTAGTAATAATTAACAATTACATTGTTTTCCATATCTACTCAAGAAAACATTCATTTTGAAATGGAAAAATCATATTCAAATAACATATAAGTAAAATTTTTTTGTAACTCCTAATTATCCTTATCCATTCACAAACCTAATCATGTTCTTGCAAGGCCTATCTTATTCTTTCATAAACATTTATCAAAATTGATATTCAAAATTAATTACAATACAACTTATCTCAATCTTTTCATGCATCATCATATAATGAGCTCAATTAACATAAATTGTATGAATTCAAATCGCAATTATGTTAGTTAACACCACTATGTCTATATTATATGGCCTTAAGTAATTTGGTTCATCATACATTATATTTGTATTCAATTCCAACATATTTCAATGAATAATAACCATTCACATGCTTAGAAGAGGAAAATTTACCATTACCATGATTATAATTTACATTTATAGTTAAGCACATATTTAATGATTAATTATATTGAGTTCTAAGGTTAAAACATAAAAATAAAAGAAAGGGAATGATTCTGAAAGCAATTTTAGACCTCTAGTAACTTTTTGGAAGCTTGGAATTACTTTTGGAATGATCTTAAATGGAAGATTTGGTTTTTGAAGGAAATTGCTTCCTTTTTAGAAAGGGGGAAGCCCTTCTAAAAGTGCTTTCATCTTTACAAAATTGCTTTTTGAATCAAAGAATTGCTTTTGGAAATAATTCCTATTTTTAGTGATTTCTAGGCTCGAGAAAGCGCCTCTAAAAGCGATTTGTATATACTTCCTTGCACCTTTTTTCTAGAAATTTCAATGTTTACACATGGGTAAATCACCCAATATTCACTACTCATGCATTAAAACACCGATCAAACATCGTTTCATGCATGAACAGCATCATATTAACTAAAATCAACCTTAAACTCATGCCAAACATCAATATTCAATAATCAAATATAAATCATTCAATTTTTGTTAAAGATTAAATGTAAAACATTTAAATCCTTACAAATAAGAAAAAAAACTTAAGGAATACTCCCTCATAAATTGCGAGAAAGGTTGTTAGTGTGGAGATTAAAGATTTATTAGCTCTAAAACATCAAAAGTTCCATAGTTTAGTTTTAAAGGTTATAATTAAATTCCTAACTTATTCAAATTCTTTCATAAATCAAAAAGTGAAATGACGTAATACATGGAATTGAAAGTAAAATTTGCTTGCATTACCAAAATTGAGAAGAAGGAAAAGATGAAATAGAAGTTTTATTAGTGTTAGTTAAGGAAAGTTAAGAGAAAGATAGTGAGAATGTTGAGGGAAATAAGAAAAAGGACTCAACTTTAGAGAATAAAAGCTCAAAAGGTAAAGAGATCAAATTCCAACCAAAATTATTCCACTATCATATATTTAACTTTGAATCATAATTAACTCTATTTCATTTTCTCCTAAATATTTAATAATGAAAGTTATATATAGATACATTTTATTCTTAGTTACTTTATAGTTATTTATTTCTGGAAAAACATTTTATATTTTAATAGGTGTAACAAGAAGTTAATAGGGTATAACTATGAAATTCCATATAAGAAAGGAAAGGAAATTTTAGCAGCAAATTCCCTATCCAAACAACCTTTGAAAACCTAAATAATAGCTCTATCAGTGGTATCTTTAAACTTCTTTTAGCTGATTCATGATGGCTTATTGATTGAAGAGAGGCTTCAAGAAAAAATATTAAAGTTGTAGTAAATCACATAATAATCTTATGCCTCTTTACATGGCCAAATATCTTATCCTTATTAATATTCATTACATAATTAAATCACATAATAAATAAATATATAATCATTGTTTATATGTCTAAAGATTACCATTTCTCATCACATGGCCTTACATCATATATTCAATTTATATTTATCACATAATAGCTTAACTTACCATTAAAGAGTATTATAATATACCTTGACCTTTATAAATCATGATATTATAGGTTAAAGAAGGTGTAATCGACTATATACTATATCAATGCCTAAAAAATAACTCTAAGGTTTTGTAGTTAATTATGTAGTTAACTACAAAGGTATAGAAGGCAACTTTGATGTTTATAATTGACCACATATTTGATTATCAACATTTATAAAGTAACTTTTTGTCTTGAATGCATATTTTGGTGCTAGTCAATTGTGGCCTAGTTTTTAATAAATTTCACAAGATTTTTCATTGTTCATTTGAAAAATTTATCATCCAAATGCATTTATCATGCTACTAACCCATACTATATCATAAATACATATCAAGGATACAACATTTATGCCATTTTTAACATTAAGACCAAAACAAACACATAAATCATCATTTTTCCTCATATAACCAAATAAAACCTAATTTCTAACCTAAACTAAACAAAACCATCTTAATCTTCTAGTTAAGCCTAAAATGTTTGCTTAACTAGTATGAAGGAGGGTTCAAAAGGTTTGATTTGTTATTTCTTGACCCTAATTAATTAAAATTTCAAAAATTCTTCATTAAGGCTTAATTTCCCCATTTTTAAGTTTAATACTCAATTTCCTTCAAATTTAAAAAAAATATGAAGATCTTACCTTACTTGAATGAAGAATTTGAAGAATATTAACTTTCATCTAGCTTAATTTAAGAAGAATTTGAGAAGAAAGGAGTAAGAAAAGAAAAGTTAAGAGAGAAATAAGCTAGGCTTTTAAAATAAGGGATTGGCGATTTTTTTGGCAAAATTTGGGTTTATAAAAGGGTTAGGGTGTTTTCATCACTTAGTTTTAAATCTCTTCCATAATCACATTCTCATTTCTAATCACTTAGAACCTCTAATCCTTTTAAGTTTTCTTTTCCAAGCCTAATTGAAATAATTTATTTTTATTTACCCTAAAATTTTATTCAAAACTCATTTAATTACTTAATTTTGTTTCCTTCATATGTTTCGTTATTGGAATTTACTCACTCCACACAAAATCCCCCTTTTGAACTTTCACTGTAATAATTAATTAATTAACCTTTCCTTTCACATGATAAAATCCTAAAATTTATAAAAAGGATATAATAAGTAAATGAATATTTAAAATTTTATACTTTAAAGGTATAACTATAATCCTTTCTTAAGTATTAGTGGCAATAGTGGGCAATGAAAAGAAAAGGTAAGTTGGTGATAGGGAAAATTGTTGATGAACTATTACCATAACTCCTTTCAAAAAAGTCATTCTAGTGCCAAAACAACTTGAAAAAGGCTAGTTACAATTTTTATTAGAAAGCAATGTAAAAGGAAGTAAGAAAGTATGTAAGAAAGTATAGAATTTGTTAAAAGTTTGAATTATAATTAATGTCTTATGTAGGACTCTTGTAACCTTTGTTAATTCTTATTAAGGCTTAGCAGTCAATCTCCATAGATTTCATTACTAATCCACCACTTATATGGTAAAATTGTGGTTCTTATTGCAGATAAATTAACCTAATATGGTCACTTGATGGTGTTAGGACATCTTATCTCTACTCAAAAAGTGCTTAAAGTCTTTTTTAACAATGCATTTAAGCTTTATAGACTACTAACATTAATAGTAAGTGATAAGAATGCCATTTTCCTTAATACCTTTTAGTAAGAACTACTTAAATAATAAAGGGTGCAATTATTGATGTCTAACTCCTACCGCTTTCAAATTGATGGCCAAACAAAATTTCTTACTAAAATTTTGGAAGGCTACTTACAATGTATGATTAAAAACAAGCTTAAGTTATGTAGTAAATAGTTATTGGGATTAGGCAGCTGAATAAACTGATCCTAACCAACAGATCCATGCAAAACGTTAAATCAAAATAAGGATTCGTTAATACCTTAATGATGACTCTAGAACTTAGTCGTTGATCACCTCTTCAGCTTCCTTTTGGTCGAAGACTCTAAGGTATCCATACAAACCCGTGAATCATTAATGAACGTCCACACAAACACCGATTGGAATTATTCTCCTTTGCCTCGTGTGCTAGCTATGCCTCTTTAAAGGTTTTGATCAACGAGAAGTGTTAGGATTTTTCTATGCTTGGGATGCGTGAATAATAATAATAATTATTAGCTAACAAGTCTATTTAAATAGGTGCATAGAAAACTCTAACTATTTAGGCTTTGTTTCATGTATAATTATAGGCTTATTATTGGGCTTTATAATTATAACATGGAATTTCCTAATATTAAGCCCAAACAATTTGATCCATTAATTCCAAATCCACTAGGCTTTAAGTGTGCGATCCTATAGGCTCTCATCACGTTGACAATGATCATTAATCATATTAATGATCATAAATAATGAGCGGTGTCTAACAACACATTATTGTTACCCAAGTAATGAAAAAGTCAATGATTTGACTAAACTTTTACACGTGATCGTTATCTATGTCCTTTTATCCTAAACATCTAAATTGAATATAAGACATGGACTGTGTCATTCTCGTATAACTCAATCTTGAGGTTTCTTGATCCCTAAGTAAGCTGACTAAAACAAATATAATTGATATCCCATGTTAATTCATCTGAGCATGGTCATGCATTTCCTCAGCTTTACTTAATCAAGGGGCCCATAGATGTTGCTCCTGTTATATAGGAGAGATAAATTCCATCTTGATCATACAAATCCCTTCGCATGATATGTAACATATCGAATAACTAACCTTGCATTCACTCAACCATGAGTGACATAGAATAATATCAAAATACGAAACTCACATGTAGGGAACCTTGGTGATCTTAAGTCAAAGGACTATATTAATAATGATCACTAAGAATCACTCATGATACTCATATAACGATCCATGTAATGTTCTTAGGATAGGTTAGTCCAGTATACAAGTTCTCTAACTTGTACTCATGTGTAAACTTAATATCCCATGTAAGTCATCACACATGCTAGTCTTAACATATCAAAGCAACCTAATCCACAATGATATATGACTAGGGACATTTAAGAATACAATTATTCTAAGGTTATTATCATAATTAAATATATTATGCAGATAATATATATAAATATAATAATTAAAATTGCTATTAAAATAACATGATTCAAAATTACAATCATCAATATGATTAGTTTTAGGGCATGTACACTAACAATAGTTATCATTAGCTAAACTTTGGCACAACACCAATTATCAATCACCAATCCATATAACTCCATATGAACATTTCTATAGCTATCCACCCATTCTATTACCTTACTGAGGATTTTATGATGGTGGTAGTAGATCAAGAGCTAAGGTTTAGAAAATAAATTATGGTATTACTTAAATTCAACCTATACAAATCTTAAAATAAAATAAAGGTATGTATAAAAAAAGTATAAGACTAAGATAAGTCTTAAAATTAAGGATTGGGTGTATCTCAAGTTACAACCATACAAATAAACCCCCAATATCGAATATATCTTTCCATAAGCTGGTTGTCATTTATTATTAGCATGCAAAGTGTTATAGAAATTAAGACAGGTGACTTATCAACTCAAACTCCTCGAGGAATCTAAAATTTACCCTTTTTTCCATGTGTCTTTTCTTAAGAAACATTATAAAAACCTAGAAGTGCACACTACTTTACCTTTAATAGTTGTACATTATTATGTACCACTTATCCTAATGGCTATTCTAGATAATAAATTTTGAAGAAATGGAACCAAGTTATCATTTTTGTCCTAGTCTAGTAAGCTAATATACCAGTAAAAGATTTTACTTGAGAGGATTGTTATAAGTTTAAACAAAACTTCCTTCATAGGTCTATATGCTTAATGAGAAGAATGCTACTATACAAGTGGAAATCAATATGCCTTAATATTGGAACCTTAAGCCTAGGCTTTGGGTTATCATTTTTCAAATTATTATTTCTTTTTTACTTTCTAGTTAGCTTTATTGTCTCTAATAGATAAGCTATATGTTAGGTATTATTAATTTAAGCTATTAGAATTTGTTAAGGTGCGGGATTTGCATATATGTAACAATTAAGTTGCATTTTAGGAGTATTTTGAAAATTAGCTAATGAATACAAAGGACTCTTAAGTGAATTAAAATCAATTGAAGCTTCCTTCTAGCTAAACTAACTCTTTTAATTCCTATCTAATAATTTCTATTTAACCTCTAAAGTAAAGCTATACTATCAAGAAGATGAGGCAAATTTGATGCATACGTAAAGTGTTAATGCTCAATTAAAGGTGAAGCTTCAAAGACATTCTTTATTTATGGAGAAGATAACTTAAATTTGCTAAACTATTTGATCTAGAACCACTTGGGTTTAATTGGTCGATTAAAAGTGGTTTTAAAAAATTTGATTACCCCACCTATGCCTTGATTAACTTAAAAAAAGAAAAAAACTTAACTTTAGCCCATTTTCCTCCTTTTTATTCTATTATCAAATTTTAAGAAATTATATTTATTTATTTTTAAAAAATGATAAACTAAGAATAATTAAATTATATTTTTTAAAAAATTTAATAATAATAAATCAAAATAATTTTTTAAAAGGAAATTTTAATGTATAATAAATTATATTTTTTTAAAGGAAAATTTATAAGTATAATAAAAATCAATGATATACTTTTTAGAATAAATTAATTTTATAAATAGAATGTAAATTTTGAAATACTATTAAAGTAAAAGACTACTTAAATAAATTATAAAATACTCATATCCTTATAAGTCATTTTACATATAAACTGCTAATTTTACTAAACATCTTTATTCAAACAAAAAATACTATCAACTAATCTAATTATTTAACATACTCAGCTTTTAGTTGGTAGCTAATTGCATCACTTAACCACTAATATAATTAAGTGATTACTAAAGCCAACTTCTAGTTTGCCAAAAGGTTTACCTAATTATTCTATTCATGATGAATGTCTTACAACCATATATTACTTGTACTTTAAAATGTTAAAAAAAATGACATAAATAATTTAATAAGTACTTAAAGAATGTGTGTTGTAGAAAAAAGATACTATCAAGCGACCATGAATCATGTTTATTTCTACATATTTAGCTTATTTAATCCAAAAAAAGTTCAAGTTAAGATAAAAATTAGCACCACCTCTCATTGCCTTGCATAGCACGTGACATGCATTGCAGCCTAGTTTTTACCCTAGATTAGATGATGACAATGGGTTATCTATACTAAGTTACTTTGCAATCAATATATTTGCATTAGGTTCATCATTAAAGGATTTATAGGTGTTGACAAAAAAGGCTGATTTTTTCTATCTAGTAAATCTACTTGTACAAAGATATTAATTTTGACTTTTGGGGTTGGTTGCTAATTTTTAATTCAAGGGGTTTTGTTTGCACAATCTCTATTATATTATATGTCAATGTTACTATTGTTATGACACAATCTGGATCATGATTGGGGTGGTACCCATTACTCAGTTTCCACAAACCAAATCCATCAACCAATCCAACATCTTGGGATATACCATAAAGGTTTAAATGCAAATTTTCATACATTAAGAAGAACACAAATAACAATTTTTGTTTAACAAATTTTAATTTGATTACAAAAGGAGTTAGGTGGCTTTTATCTTAACACATCCAGGAACCAACTAGCCTAACTAACCATATTTACCATTCTACCTTTTTTACTTTATATAATGAAAGCCCAAATACCTAATTTAGATAAGTTATATGCTACCCAAGTTTACCTTAAAATTCTATATAAGATCTAATGCTTAGGTGGAGGAGAAAGCTTAATTAATAAACCTTTAAAAGAAAGAATACAAAAAGTAAGCCTAAGTTTAGTGAGCTAACATCTAGAGATAGATAAAATTTAAAGGCGGAAGCATAAGCTTATCAATTGGGTTCACTCTTCTAGTTTCTTAAACTTTTAGCTTCATATATCATGATTTAATTCTTAATTACATAAAAAAATAATAGAAAATAATACAAATATATGCATTCCTCAAAGCTACACATTATATATATTTCTTATGATGTACTATGCACAATGCATAACAACTAATCAAGGGTAACAAATTTTACCCATTTCTCAATTAATCACTGAATCTAAGTTTCTCATAATACAACTTAGAAGTATTGAAGACAGCTTCATGGTCTGTCGACACTTTTCATAATAAAGATAGCCTCATATGAACTTTTGACACGGCCCTACTAGATTTTAGTGAAAACAACCCCATGTACTTTTAACATTATGGCAATCTAGTAAAGATAGTCATGTGTGAGATTTCGACACTATTTCACGTCTCGCAGCCTTCCAACATTGCAATCATTTAGTGAAGATAGTCTAATATGAGTATTCATCCTATCTCAATCTTATATATCATTTCATTTCACAATTCAAGTGCATATTTAATTAAATTCATAACTTCTCCTACACCTTTTCGCATGGTTACCTAAATTAGCTTATGCTATCAATAATATCTATATATAATAATAGTTTATCATTCAATATACCATAAATAACATAATACCATCATACCTAGTATAGCCACATATATCATTAACAACATTTCAATAAAATTTTCAACTTAATTTACATATTGCTACTTTATTATACCTCATTGCATTACTATTAATCTTGTATTTAACATCTATTTATCATATACTAGCTTATCCTTGCTTTAAGGAACTTTAAGATATAATTTAATTGTTTGCATAATATGATCCTTTAACTTGAACTAGGTGCACTATATACTCAATAATGAAAGCCTAAAGAACAATTATTGTTGATTATATACTAAAGTTCAAAAAGTAAATTTGGTACTTATAGTTGATTATATACTTGACTATTAGCATTTGGAAAGCAGTTTGAAGGCTCATAGTTGACTATGACCTAGGTTTTTATAGATTTTTAGTTTGAAATACTATTCATCTACCATAATTTTAATCCATACTCACTTATTACTTCACTATTTCATACTAAATCATTAACACACTTTTTTAACACTTCAATCATGTCATTTCTCATATCAAAAGCAAACCATACTTCATAATTCACCACTTTTCATATGTAATCATTTAAAAGCATCAAACTTAACTCTAATTAATCAAAATCAAGTTAAACTTGTAAATTGAGTTAGATTGTTCACTTACCTATTATAAGGAGTATTTTAAAAAGTTAGATTTGTTGCTATTTAGTCTTAATCAATAAAAATTGCAAAAATTTCTTATTAAGGTTCATTTCTCCCCTTTTTTAAGCTAAATGCTCAATTTTTCTTAAAATCCAAAGAAAATTATGAAAAATATATTTGCAAACAAAGCCTTACCATGTTTATGTGAAGAATTTGACAAGAAATTGCTCCTAACTTTGCTTAATTAAAGGGAACCTTAAAGAAGAAGAAGGAAGAAATGAGAGAATTTGATAAAGAAAGAGAAATAAATTAAATGATAGTGAAAAAAATGGGAAATAATGCCCTAATAGGCTTTAATTTATGTTTCTAAAGGTAGAGGTAATTTGCAAATAAATAAGTTATGTCATATACTTATCAGTTGCCTTTTTTGAGCTATAATCAACTATGCTAGTCTAGAGTGCAACTTGAATAGGAGTAGTTGATTATATAGCGGACTGCTTTTTACTTTCTCCCACTTAACTGCTCTATATACAATTTCTTACTCTTAATCATTCATTCATACTCACTTGTAAACACTTCTAACTTCCCACTAAAACACTTTACTCATAATTTTTATTCAAGGTTTATTTAATAAATAAATTTCTCTTTTTCTCATCCATTTCACTCCAAATTCTACCTTAAATTTTATTCAATTAGCATTTTACTATCACTTAATATTCTCATTATAATTTATCCATTCTTGGAAAAATTTTCTTTTGTTATAATTATTTTGCTAAAATTAATTTGTTATTTCTAATTTCCTTAAGCACAACAAAATTTTTAAATTTAAAAATTTAGAATAAGTGTAATAATTATTGCTTCTGATTCCATGCATTTTTTTACTTAATCTATCTACTATTATTTAGTCAAGTTATCATTTATTTAGATTACTTTTCAGTTTATTGAACTTAAATTATGGTTAAGAGAAAAAGAAAGTTTAAGATTAAAGAAGAGGTTCTTAGCTAAAAAATGCATAATGCTTTTAAAGATACTAATAACACCATAAGAACAAGATAGAAAGAAACCTTGTGTCTCTTCTAGGTTAATTAATGATAAGGATAAACTTGTACTAGATAGCAATAACCAGGACTTATCTATTAGTGATTTTTTCCAAAGCTAAAAGATTACAAAATGAAAAACATTTAAAACAACCATGTAATTATGAACCTATGATAGGTAACTATGTGGATGTGGTTAATGTTTAGTCCATTTTTGCTCTTCGATTGGAAAATTTTAAGGAAAATTGTTTCAAGGTGCTTAGTCAAATTATAATTAAATCTTTCAACTTTTTTCATTCTAGGATATGTTCACCAATATTTTAACTATAATTATTCAAGACAAATATTAATACAAAGTGTGTCACATCCCTAAGAATTTAAAAAATTTTATTTTGTATAAGTTAATAATTTATTATAAATTAAATATAATT
The DNA here is from genome assembly GCA_020226215.1 of Sindora glabra. Taxonomy (NCBI): domain Eukaryota; kingdom Viridiplantae; phylum Streptophyta; class Magnoliopsida; order Fabales; family Fabaceae; genus Sindora; species Sindora glabra. Next base: position 18,594,870 of record CM035230.1, on the reverse strand, counting down.
ATTTTGTTTAAATGACTTAAATATGATGATTGAGTGGGAAAGATATGTATGATACATCATTTGATATGATATAAGATTATAAGAATGAATAAGAGAAGAAAAGAAATGTAAAGCCAATAGTGTTAAAAAGGTGAGGCAATAGTCAATTATTGCCCTTTAAAATGTATTCTAGATTAACATAGTTGACCATGGCATAGCCCAGAGGAGCCATTTGATGAATTAAAAATATAGCTCACTTTCTTTTACCTAAAATACCCCTAAATTATTTTAAACCCTAAATACCCATGTTTCCACCAATTTTATTTTTCTTCTATCATCATATTCATCCTTTCCTAAAGGATGAACCGTCAAGCTCTTAAGTAAAGTTTTCCATTTGCTCCATCAATTTCATCTCCTTAAGCTAAGTAATTCTTTAACTAATGACTTCTTATCATCCAACTTCTTCAACTACATCTAATTCCTCCTTTGCATTTGAAATTTCAACCATTTTGTTGAAAGAAGAATTAGGAACTAACCTTAACTCACTAATATTCATCTCTTCATGTGAATAGTAGCTTCAATCACCTTATGCTATAGTTCAAGCTTTTATTCCAATCCTTGTGAGTTGTATTTTACTTAGAATCTAACTTAAATTTTTTGAAATATTTAAGTTTCAACATTTATAGCATGCTTAAGGAATTATGTATGATTGGTTGTTTAAGCTTGAAAAATGATGATTCAAATTATAAGTTTTGATGTTTAAAGGTGGTATTTAAGGTTTTTTAAGGGTGTGGTTATGGTTTGGTATGAATTAAATGAGTTCAGGGAAAATTTAGGGTAGATGAATAGTAATTTCACAAGAAATCTAAAGAATTTAATGCTATAATCAATTATATAATTGACTATATGGCCTTTAAAGCTTCATAATTAACTATATAGCAACTATGAGCTTACGAGGCTTTCTAGGTGCTAATAGTCAACTATATAGTTAATTATAAGCATCAAAATTGCTTTTAAGATCTGTATTGTAAGCTACACTAGGATGAAATTGTTATGTCAACTTTGAAATGTCATAATTCCTTCATCTTACACTCATTTTTTAGCAAATCACCTATCATTAGAAAGGTAATTAAGTCTAATTTCAAATAGAATTAAATTAAAATTAATATCTTATGTATATTTTAAAATATCACTAAAATAATGGAAAGAGGTTAGAAATTCAAGATTGGAAAATATTTAATATTTGGAACTAATTTGTAAGGGGTATAACTTTTTCATATCTAGAATATTTTAAGTAAATGGCTAGTTCATGGAAAGCTAATTGAGTCTATTTTCATATAGAACAATTTCATGAATAATAACATTGTAAATTTTGAGATATTCATAAATAATAATGTAAAGATAGAAACCTAGTTGATAAATGATTATTATGGTTATGTTGGAAATGTAATATGATTGACATGTACTTTATAAATAGAGTTGAATTAATTTTTTAAGTTTATCTTATGACCATGTGAAAAGGCAAAGGATGATTGTGAAATTTTGAATATATGGATAATGTTAGTGAAATGAAATAATTGAAGTGCTAGTTTAAACACTTAAGATATTATGGTAATTTTATATGTTAAATATTATGTTATCAGCTAATGCTTTATATGAATGATAAATGACTTGACTTGTACACTATGCTGTGAATGGTAATGAAATAAAAAATGTGATGAGGGAGATAATGTGAAAATTGAATGCTTAATTCTTAGTAAATAATTGTGTGGGATAAGGTTAGCTCGTGATGTATAAGGTTAGAGATTGTATAGATTAAGGATTACTAAGAGTCATAAAGAGATTTACATGCTTTCCTTTTATTTATTATTGTTTATGCTACTTTTATGAAATGGTTAATATATGAAACTATCAAGTTATTACTCGGTAAACAAATCTTCCCTCACAAAATTAGGTTAATTTGGGACCAATGAAAAAGGAAATGAACAAATATGTATTTACTAATGATTATAACCCAATATAGCGTAGGTCCATTTATTTTCCTTGTAGCCTAGGCTATCTATTAAGAAAGTTATCTTTTTTAACTAGCAAAGGTATGTAAGAGTGGTTGTTGATTAAAATTCAGTCTAGATGTGGTAAATGAATATGTATTCATGATAATGAATAGAAGAGTTACTATTGTCTTAATCTAGTTATACTTTTATAAATTTTTAAATGATTGCTCATTAAATTTTAGAAAAACTTATTCCTTTTTTCTTTATTTATTTTTTTTATCATTTCCCTTAAGTGTCTATCTATTATCGAATGGGATGAAAGTGGGCCCTACCGAGAACTATAGAACTAAGGTAAATGCTAAGGGTAGTTGGAGAAATTTTGCATGATGGTTCATTAATATATCTTGACATTTAAATTACATTTTCTTAACACTATAACATACTTGCATGTGAAACATTATTTTGGATGTAGATTAGGTAAGGTTAGAAAGTAGTCACCTACAATGACTTCCTATGCTAGTCACATCCCTTAAAGGTGGGTCATGATAGAGTGGTTACAAAACCTAAGGCTAATTAAAGTATTATTACAATAAAAAGGTTTGTTAGTTAGAAAACATGAATTGACATTTGAATACTATAGTTAGAAAACATGAATTGACATTTGAATACTATAGTTATTACCCTACAAAACAAGGATGGTGAGTTGAATAATAAACTAAAATAGTTGGAAAATTAATTTAGAAGCTATATTAGTAAGTAAAAGTCAATTTTAATATAGGTTAAAGTTACTATGGTGAAAATAACTAAACAAGTTAATATGTACATAAAACTTTAGAGCTTTTAATTCCTTTTTATGGTAGACACCTAATTTTGGTTCTTTTTAAAATGGGTAAAATTGTAAAGGTTTATTCTAACTATGGCGAACTGCATCATGTTAATTTATTTTATGCCATATCTCATATTGTGGAGGTTTTACTCTAAATCCCCATTATCCTTTCTCTTTTCAAATCTTACAAGACCTTATGTTTGTAGTAGGTTAACACACCATGATGTAACCAAACCATTAGACCCTTTAAAATATTAGAATGGTTAAAAATATTTTTGTGTGCTAAAAATATTTATTGAATTATTAGTAACTATGTTCAAAATAAGAATTTTTCAAAATATAGATTTTTATGACAACATTATGAGGAATTAAGTTACTTAAAGGTTAGTGAATGATTAGAATTAAGCAAGTGTGTATGAAAGAGATTTGGAAGCTATTTCCCAAGTTTTCCCCTAAACTAACCTTGAATTTATCAAAATGCCCTTTCAACAACCTTATATCTCCCAAGTCAATTTTCCTTAACACTTTAAAACTCCTATAAACTCCTCCTCTTCATGTTCTCCTACTTTTTTCAATTTTTTTCCATATTTTAACACAGATCAAGCAAGTAAAGCTAACAAATTTAAGGAAGTTTAAGCCAAATCAAGGTACTTCCTTTCACACTTATGGCTTTTGGTTAACTGACTAATAGATTCAAGCCTTAGATGAAGGAATTAGGCATTTAAGGAATTAAAGTTGAATTCCTTTGATTTTGTGTTGAATAGGGAAATTAACCATTTCTCCTTCATAAGTTAATAACTAAGCAATTTGCTTACTATTATAAATTTCATAGAATTTAAGATGATGTAGGATGAAATTAGTAAAAGTATAGAATAATTTAATGAGTAAATGCTTTGGATATTATTATGTAAATCTTTTATAGATGGTTTTGCTTCAAAAATATGTACGTAGGCTTATGTTGTCAAAAACTCTAGTGATATGATTATATATGAGGGTAAATGGATCAAAGTTAACTAAATACACAATGAATTGACTAATTTTTTGCAAATTTAGAGCTAATAGTTAAGTATATACTTGTTGATGGCATTTAAAGTTGCTCTCTAGATACCTATAATTAAGTATATACTTGAGTATCCCAAATAAGGTGCTCTTTGGTTGCTTATAATTAAGTATATACTTAAGTACAACATCAAGAGTTACTCTTGAGTTACTTATACTTAAGTATTCACCCATTTCACCTAGTTTTATGTACTTTATGGAACTGTAAAGAATTAGTATCATATATGGATGATATTGATACATATTAAGTTTACAGATATTATGTTGAGTATATATAGATGTGATATTAATGTATTGAGCTTATAGACATTATGGTGAAATATATGGATATGATATTTTTATGTTAAATTTGTTTATGCTATGGTAATCACATATAAATGTGGCATGATACTTATACATAGTTGTTATATTTTTATTGTGAGCTTGCATATATTATTTTAAGTAATTCAAATGATGAAAAACCTTATATGGGATAAGATATGTGACATAAATGTAAAATAAGGGTGATGAAATGATATATGATGTGAATAGTATTGAATCTAAGAAACCGTTTATAAGGGAATAAGGTAAATTATAGAGGGATAAGGATGGACTTTATGAGAAGGTAAGATTGATTGGGAGGCATAAGGATACTTAAATTGCTTTCATCTATTATTTATTTCTTCCTATTATTTATAGTATAAAATATAAACATTCCTTTGTTAATGAGAAATAGTCTAGGTGGAAAAAGGGATTTTGTAATATCCTTGTTTAGATATTGGAAAGTGAGTTGTTCACTTGCTATTGAACACATAATTATTATATTAGCATGTGTGAAACAATTAATGTATAGTTATGTTTGACTAAAAGGGATTAGGTATATGAATATAGTAAACAATAATTTAAATGGTTCCCTTAAGCGTAACATTACAAGGAAATTGAGGTAGTAGCAATGAAACCTTATATATCTTATGTTACATCCATTTAGAAAAAGAGGTAGACTAGTTCTTACACTAACTTTTCCCAAAAAAGGTATAACTACTCACTAATTTTCTTTATAGAAGTACTTAGTAAATTAGTGGTTAAATTTTTATTCATTTCAAACAAGTTTCATTAGTTTGTCCACTTACTGAGTTTTTTTATGAAGACTTATTTAGTTTCTATTTTCTATTTTTTGTTATTAGTCTTATTTTTATTTTATAGGGAAGTCCTCCTTTTAGATATGTAGTTATTGTTTATTGGAAGGGAAGTAGGCTAGTTTATGTGTTTTAGCATAAGGTGTATCACTTGATAGTTGGAATAATTAGAGGCACATGTATAAAGTACCTATTCAATATATAGTGTAATTATATCCTTCCATATTTTTTCATTAGGCATACATTTTTCCATTAAGGATTAAAATGACATAAACATTTTTAGTATAGTTGCATTTCCATTTAGTAAGTCTAGTAAAAGGTTACTAAATGCAACACCCTATGCTAGTCAAGCACCCTAAATTTAAGTCATGACAAAGTTGATATGAAAGTATAATCTAGGGCATAAAAGTGGAGTTATGTTTGAAAGCATGGTCTCAAGGTTCTCAATTGTTTGAATGAATGGTATAAGAAATCAAGTTCCTAATAGTGAGCCGATAACTACCAAAAAGGGAAGTCTAGAAAAATTCAATTATAACTATCGAAAAAGGAAGTCTAGAAAAATTCAATTCATTGTGTCTCTTTACATGCCATATCTTCTTAGGCTAATTTTAACCATGAACAACTGAGGATTATTTGGGTGAGTGATATCTTTTTTGTTTAATGGGTCATAAACTATAGCATATTGTACCAAAAAATGGATGAATGGATGAGTATTTTAAAATTAGATTATTTTGTTAATTTTTATACCTTCACAATTTAGGAAAAAGAACAAATGAATACTAATACATGCGAGAGTTGCTTGAAGTGATCTTGATCACACATTAATGGCTTACTATATAAATTCTACAATGATATCATTATTGTCATAATCGCTTAAGTTATGACTTAACTTGAATGCTAGAATAACAAATCTAATAATGTTCAAAGAAATAAAATAATTAATCTATTTGTTTTAATGAAATTGAGTGGTTCTAAAATGCACCTCAAATAAGGGGACTTAGTGTGTTTTATTTCAAAAATTAATACGAGAAAGATGAAATACTAGTGAGAAGGGTATCAAAGATAATAAGTTTCTAGTTATTTCATAATGATATAGATCAAATTCACATAAATGGTATTAATATAAAGATTGTCTTGCATAAGCATTTAGACTGAGAATTTCAAAATATCATAATGATAGGAATATATAAGTTGAACATCGAGAGGCATTATGTATATATTTATTGCTTGATTGAAGGATAATAGGAAGAGGAGTCTTAGCTTAAAGAATTAATGGTTGATAGGTTATGAGAGTTAAAAGTGTAGATTTAATAGATAAGTAATTTAATGATGGTAAGTAGGAGTTTAGCTATAATGTTAGGGCAATTACAACTAAATCAACCCTTGAAGAACTTTATGAGGTCTGTAAAGATATAGGATAACAAAACCTACATTTGTTACATAGTAAATCTTGAGATTATTGTGAAAGATGATCACACTAATGAAGTTAGCATAAGCCCTATAAGTTTGAATTATTATTAGGATTAAGGTGGATTTATTAGGAAAGTTAATAGGCATGTATGAAAAAATACAATATTTAGAGAAAAGCTTCATTATCTAGATCACATGAGTAATAAGTGAGCAAATTTGGCAAGTGATATTAATTGTGAGAGTGTATAATTGATGGAGAATGTGTGTTAGTGAAGGAAATCATGGATAAAGCCAAGAATTAAATTACAATAGAGCTTGGGGGGTTTTAGTGTGTTAACCCTAAGGTTAGATATTATAAATTTTGATGATGATAAATAAGTATTCCAATAGCATTATATGTCTTGTGCTAAAGTAATATATATTATACAAGCTTTAATAGACATGCTATATTATGATTAATTAAAATACATGATATGATGATTATGCTTATTTTTATACTAATTTATTATATAATTTTTATGTGAATCATGCATCAATATCTTGATATATTTGCAAAGTTTATGTTTATTATGGATAAAAGTCTAAAATGAACGAAAGTTAGCATTGATGAAAAGAAATGGAAGATTGTGTCATGCTTAACTTAAGTATGAACAAGGGAGAAATGTAAGAAAAAAGATGTGATCCAAGTATTGAAGGATGACAAGATTCAAGTTTTGAAAAGCTTGGAAGCATTAATAAAAGCCAAAGGAATTCATTAGTATAATTTTTCATTTTAGGCTTAAACTTTCTTATAAAATAGAGTATTTCATAATATAAAGCTCAAACATGTTTTTATAATCTTAACTTGATCAAAATGTTTTGAAAATACAGCTCATAATCATATTTTTACAAGATAATCTATGGGACACTTCAAAAACTAATGAGATATGAGATTTTAATCTTTTCAATTTTAACCTTTAGTCACTCTTTTGATTATATCTCATAAAATACTTGTGATTTGACTATTAAACTTTTTTCATATGAAAATAGACTCAAATAGCTTTCCATGGGCATATCATTTGCTTAAAATAATCAATATATGAAAAAGTTATAATTTTTTAAATTTTAGTTTAGAAATTTATTTTCTAAATTCTAGTCCTTTTTTATCTTTGCTCATTTTTTTAATCATATCCTAAAAAATGCAAATGATATGAGTATGAAATTATTTTTATGTGAAAATAAACTCAAAGAGCTTTCTATAGATCGGTTATTTTCTTAAAACAAATAAGATATGAAAGAGTTATGAATTTTACAACTTGAGTCTCAAAATTAAATTTTTATAAATTACTACTTTTGAACTTTGCTTATTATTTCAATCATATTTCAAAAATTACATTAGATATAAGCATGAAACTAATTCCATTTGAAAATAAACTTAAATAGCTTTCTAATGGTAGCTCATTTGCTCAAAATGGACTTAAAATGAAGAAGTTATAATTTTTATAAAGTTAAGTTTGCAATTTTGTCTTTTGGAATTGATTGACCAATTGATTCTAGATAAGTAAAGATGAAACTTTTCATCTAAATCGGTTCACCAATCGATTTTGACTATTTTAGTGCATGTATAACAGTTATAAATGGCTAGATTTTATTTTTAACTACCCCAAACAACTATAATACTCCATGAGCTTCCTATATAGTTAAGAAATATCAAATATAATTAAAAGAGAGCTTGAACTTCAACTTTTAATATTATTTTACCCCTTCTTTCATTTGAGCCCTTTTTTTATGAAATTTCTTTATTTTAGGACTTCATTTATTTTATCAATTCTATAAGAGAGTTTATTTAAGTTGATATTTATCTTTTATCACTTTCTAATTGTAAAGGGTGAAATATCCCTCGGAAAACCTTAAATAAGGTTAGGTATCCCTTGTGTAAAGGAGATTTGCCCAAGGCTTTTTTAAGTACTAATTGAAACTTGAAAGGATAGTAAATTGAAATACAAGCTTGGAAAGCTTAGAGAGTGGATGTACATTTTGGATAGGATATTCAAACGAAGAACTACTATAAATTCTTGTATTTTATCTCTCTACCCTATCTTTTTATTTTTTCTACACCTACTCTATTTTTCTTGGTTATATGCTTTGTTTTTGTTTTTGTTAATTTTTGAATATATTATACTTTAATACTTCTATTGATGCTTGAATGAGTGAATGGTTGAAAGAGAAATCTATCCATGCATGTGCTTATTAAATCTTTATTTATGCATAATTGAATGAGTTGCTTTACACAGGTGCATTGAATTGCTATATGTCATGTGCAAACCTTTTCATTAGATTATCTTGGATTTATTTCTTAATGATTTGTTTATGTATGGTTGAATGAGATAATTTGTACTAATTCTTTGAATTGTCATATTTTGAGTGCAAATATCTTTATAAAACTCTCTTGGAATTGTTTGAACTACAATTATCTTCATGGTTTCTCAAAATAAAAGGTTCATCAAAGGGGATTTCAAAAATAACAAAAGTTTGAAAAATACTCACTTCACCCCCTCTTAGGTGTGGGTTGCCAAAGCCTACGTTACAGAGTTAGAATATGAGAATTTATGTAACTAGTATTGGGATATAAGTGTACTTGCAAGTGATTAGAAGAATTAAGGGGTATAAAGTGGATAGGAACATGTTAGTGTATATGCCCTAAAACCAATTGTATTGGTGATTGTAATTTTGAATCATGTTATTTTAATGGCAATTTCAATTATTATATTTATATATATTATCTGCGTAATATATTCAATTATAATAATAACCTTAGAATAATTGTATTCTTAAATGTCCTTAGTCATATATCATTGTGGATTAGGTTGCTTTGATATATTAAGACTAGCATGTGTGAAGACTTATATGGGATATTAAGTTTACACATGAGTACAAGTTAGAGAACTTGTATACTGGACCGACCCATATTAAGAACACTATATGGATCGTTATATGAGTGTCATAAGTGGTTCTTAGTGATCATTATTAATATGGTCCTTTGACCTGAGATCACCAAAGTTCCCTACATGTGAGTTTCATATTTTGATACTATTCTATGTCACTAATGGTTAAGTGAATGCAAGGGTAGATATTGGATATGTCACATATCATGCAGAGGGATTTGTGTGATCAAGATGGGATTTGTCCCTCCTATATAACAGGAGTAACATCTATGGGCCCCTTGATTAAGTAAAGCTGAGAAAATACATGGCCATGCTCAGATGAATTGACATGAGATGTCGGTTACATTTGTTTCAGTCAGCTTACTTAGGAATCGAGAAACCTTAAGATTGGGCTATACGGGAATGACACGGTCCATGTCTCGTGCTTAATCTAGATGTATAGGACAAAAGGATATAAGTGATAATCACGTGTAAAGGTTTAGTCAAATCACCGACTTTCTCATTACTTGGGTAACAATGATGTGTTGCTAGACACCAATCATTGTTTATGATTATTAATATGATTAATTATCATTACCAACGTAATGAGAGCCTGTAGGGTTGCACACTTAGAGCCTAGTGAATTTGGAATTAATGGACCAAATTGTTTGGGATTAATATTTGAGAATTCATGTTATAATTATAAGGCCCAATAGTAAGCCTATAATTATACATGGAATAAAGCCCAAATAGGTTAAGTTTTTCCATGCACCTATTTAAATAGGCTTATGGGGAAATAATAGGATTGCTATTCTTTATTCACGCACCCCAAGCAAAAGCATAGAAAATCCTAACACCTCTCCTTTACCAAAATCTCTGAAGAGGCGTAGCTAGTACTACGAGGTATAAGGAGATCAATTCCAACCGGTGTGTGTAGCGGACATTCATCGGTGATTCACGGGTTCGTATGGATACCACAGAGGTGCAGCCACATAAACGTTGTACTGGTGATCTGATTTACTGGTTTCCATTCCGGTTCGTGATTTGGAAGTAGATCGGATTTGCTGTAGCGGTCAGGAGATTTTTGCCGAAAGGTATAAATCCTAATCTCTAATCTATGGCGTTCTAAATTCGCATGGATCCTTGGTGGAAATCGTGCAAAAAATTTTATTCTGTTGTGCATGTATGATGCGCGATTTCCAGCAGAACAAATACAAATTAAGATAATTATGGATTTAGTTAGTCATAATTATGAGTATAGAATTTGAATGCGATAAATATAGGAGGACTCAACTTACAAGTTAAGGAATAAAGAGAGGGATTCATGGTAAATCTAATTAATTAAAAAGGGTAACCAATTAAGCTCTTTAAGGGTTGAGGTTTAATGGACAAAAAGGTACTTTATAATACAATAAGGAAAAAAGACACTAGATGTAGGAAATATAGTATAAAAGAATCAACAAGAATCAATTAAGTGAAATAAATTAGTATATAATTATAAGAACAAATGTTTAATAAGAAAAGATATGATAATGAAAAGAGAAGAACTAGTTCTTATGTGAGATTAAATGACACAATGTTTAGAATTTATGTAGAGAGCTAAGAAGATGCTGAAGGATATGGTATGCATGTGATAGAATAAAAAAGAGAAGAAAAAATAGTAATTATGTGCTAGATAGATTTCAAAATTATCTTGACAATGATACTAACAATAAACTCATTCAATATGAGAAAGATAGAATTCAACAATTATGGAGTTTAGGGATATTAAAGATTATTGAACTAATATTAGAAAAGGAATAAAAATTGTGAGAATTTTAATGCTAAGTAGGCGACACATGTATTCAATTATGATTATAAGAAATCAAAGGCATATATGATTAAATAAAGTATGAAGATTATGATTGTGATTAAATGAACTAATAGGTTATTTTAATGTAATCGATAAAGTGATAGAATTTCCAAAAGTTAATAGTCTAGAACTTAATAGAGGAGCTTACAGTTTAAATTGGAAATATAAATACGAAAACCAAATGAATAGCATATATTCGAATCCCAAATCTTGCATATTAAATTAATATAGTTTGTCAAGGATCATATCACTTAATTATTAAGTCTTTGTTATCCTAGTAGCGATGCAAATCAAGCCTGAAGTCTTTTAAATAGTTTAATGGTCCTAGAATGAACCAGTAAAAATAAGGTAGTGTATTGGAGTAACAATTTAGGACAAGTAGTCTAAAAATAGAAACTTATACTAAAGAGTTAATTAGGATGTAACTTTTATAGCCTTTTATTTAAATGACTAACATAGCATTGTGGTCCTAGACCACTTCAAATTTACTTGAGTGTAAAGAATTATGATATTATGATAGCTATTAAGCGATCTAAATGTGTATGTATATAAATGTTATTATATCTAACTGTGTAACTCCTAAACTATATAGAGTAATACTAGTAGTAGTAAATTACCATTGTTATGGTAGGGATTGTTATTATGGTTATAGGTGAGGTTAAGATGGAGATAAAAATAGATGTTTTGATTATTAATGATAACATTAGTATTCAATTCAAAATACTCATTTAATGTCAAAAGAATTATGATTGAATAGCAATTGTAATAATTGGTAAGCAAGGAATAAGGATATGTTAAAAAGCTATGTATACACCATAATAGATGATTCAACATAGTGTATTATAAATCTTCAAGGGCCTATTTAACAAATTTGCTTAATAAGTGTAGCATTTACTTCAAATCTTATCTTAATTATATGTAGAAGTCATCTAATAAGTATGGATATTATATGTAGACTTGAACATTTAGAATTTGTATCTATGATCCTTAAAGAGAAATAGAGTCTTTTAAGAAATGATTGGGGCAAGAAAACTAAGAGTATGAAAGTACGATAATGGTTAAACTAAACCTTCAAAATTTTAATTAAATTGTAATAGGATGTGGATGGAAAATAAGCAATCACCCTAATTAGCTTTTTTCTATGTTTATGTGTAAACCTAAGGTTTGTAAATTAAAAGGTTATATAGTGGAATCTCAAACAAAGAAGTTGAATAAAAGTATAGTGGAAGGCATTACCATAACTATTAATTAATGCCTAGGCCTTTGATCTAACTATTCTTGTAAGGACAATTAAATTAATTTCTTAGTATCCAAAGTTAAACTAGGATAAAAGTAGTAATAGATATAAAAAGGAACTAGGATCAGAAAGGAAATAATAACTAAGTTGATGAAATAGAAATCTTATGACATTAAGGAGTAAATGAGGGAAAAGATCTTGATTATTAGGAATAAGGTATAGTATATGAGCATTAAGCTTTAATGTTATTACCAATTTATATTGTGATAGTCATTATAATATATCCTTAAGGTTTGATGCTATTTGGGAACCCAAATGAAAAAAAATATGGCTAAATTACCCAAATTCTTTAATAAGTATTAAGGTTAGTACTATTACTATTACTGCAACCAATTCCTTAAGAAATTAAGAACAAATTCTTTGAAAGGGAAGAATTATTACACCTCTCAAAATATTCAAATATTTAGAACTATTTTCATGTGTTAAAAATATTTATTAGATTATTAGTAATAGTGCTTTAGTTGTGCTCAAAATGAGAATTTATTAAAAAATAATTCAACTTGGTGTAAAACACAGAGTTTTATGGCAAAATTACAAGGAAAAAGTTATATAATGGTTAAAATTAAGTAAATATGTATGAAAAAAAATTAGAAGCTATTATTCCAAGTTTGTCCCTAAACTAACCCTAAATTAACTAAAATGCCTTTTAAGTTACCTTATATCTCTTAAGTTCCCTAGCATATAAAAGCTCCCATGTCCTCTTCCTCTTCATATCCTCCTTTTTCTTCATTTTCTTCTAAATTTTAACATAAATCAAGCAAGCCAAGCTGACAAATTCAAGAAAGTACAAGCGAAATCAAGGTACTTCCTTTCACACTTGTGGTTTTTGGTTGATTAACAAATTGATTCTAGTCTTAGATGAAGGAATTATGGATTTGAAGAATATAAGTTAAATTTCTTTGATTTTATGTTGAATAAGGCAATCAATCATCATCTCAACCTTTTTCTATATCCTTCATAAATTATTAAGTAAACAATCTACTTATTGTCATTAATTTAATAAAATTTAAGATGATGTAGGATAGAATTAATAAGAGTATTGAATAATTTAATGATTAAGTGTTTTGGATACTATTATGGAATGCTTTTATAGATGGTTTTGAAAATGTATGTAGGCTTATGTTATAAGGAATTCTGGTTCTATGATGATATATGAAGGTAAATAAATGAAAGTTAACCAAATGCATAGTGAATTCATTGAATTTCTGGAATTTTAGACTAATAATTAAGTATACTCACTTATGGCCTCTAAAGTTACTCTTTGAATGCATATAATTGAGTATATACTTGAATATGACATCCAAAGCTACTATTGGGTTGCCTGTACTCAAGTATTCAATTATTTCACTTAGTTTTATGTACTTTATGGAACTTTAAGGAATCACTATCATATATGGATGATATTGATACATATTGAGTTTATAAGCACTATGCTAAGTATATATAAATGTGATGTTGATGTGACAAGCTTATAGACATTATAGTAAAATATATGGGTATGATATTTTTATCTTAAATTTATATGTGTTATGGTAATCATGTGTAGATATGGTATGATACTCATATATAATTGTTATAATTTTTTTGAGTTGCATATATTATTTTTTAAGTTATTCAAATGATGAAAACCTTACATGTGATGAGATATGTGACATGAATGTAAAGGAAAATGATGAAATGATATATGATATGAATAGTACCAAATTGAGAAATCATTTGTGAAGGGATAAGGCAGACTTTGGAGGGCTAGGGATGGAATTGGCAAAGGAATAAGATTAATTAGGAGGCACAAATAGATTTAAATTGCTTTCATATAATGTCTATTTGTTCTTGTTATCTATAGTATAGAATATAAACATTCTTTTATGAATGAGAAATAGTCTAGGTAGAAAAAGGATTTTTGTAATACCTTTGTTTATATATTGGAAAGTAAATTATTAACTTACAATTGAATGTAGAATTATCATATTAACATATGTGAAATTTTCAATGTATCGTTGTGTTTGACCAAGAGGGATTGAGCTTGTGAATATAGTAGACAATAATTTAAATAGTTCTTTTAAGTTTAACATTATAGGGAAATTGAGGTAATAACAATAAAACCTCAAATGTCATACATTACATTTATTTTTTAAAAAAAGGTGAACTAGTTCTTACACTACTTTTCCTTGAAAAAGTATAAATACTCACCGGTTTTCTTTGTAAAAGTATTTAGTAGAATGGCTATTAAACTTTTATTTGTTTTGAACAAATTAAATTATTTTACCCACTTTCTAAGTTTCTATGAAAACTCATTCAATTTCTATTTTTGGCTTTTTTTCATTTTATGAGGAAATCTTCACCTTGGGTGCTCATTTATTGTCCGTTGGAAGGGAAGTGGATTTGTTCGGGTATTTTAGCACGAGGTTTATCACTTGATAATTGGAATAGTTAAAGGAATATGTGTAAGGTACTTGTTCATTATATAGCATAACTCTATCCTGCTACATCTTGTCACTAGGCATACAATTTTCCATTAAGGATTAAGATGACATAAACATTTTTGGTATAGTTGCATTTCCATTTAGAAGGGCTATTAGGAGCTTGCTAAAGGCAATGTCCAATACTGGTCATATACCTTGAGGTTAGGTCATAACACAAATATTACTCAATTACCATTCTTTGCTCAAGAGAAGAACTTTTAGTATCAACATCAATCGTGTATTAATTTAAAAGACATGTCACTAGAATTTGATGTTAATAGCTTATCATCATCATCATTGGTATTTTTACAAACATGTTACACCTATTAGAATTTAGATTAGTATTTCCTTGATTTTGTTATAAAGAAATTTATGGAGAAAAAGAGTGAAGTACAAATAAGTATGATATTAATTCTTGAAATTTATGTATTAGAAATCATAAGAGTTTGCTAAATTCATAGACCCATTTATAAATATCACTATAAACGAAAAAGTGTGCTTAAGTAACTTTAGTTAAGAAAATCATTAATAAAGAATAAATAAAAAGATGAAAAAATTATACAACTCTTTTGCCATTTTACCTCTAGCAACCGTACCTCCACTATTTTCCATATAAATGCTTTTCTTTACTTCAATTTCCACCCCACTTCTCTTTTTACAAGTAAAAATGCTTAAGATCTTTAACTTTTAATGTGGCATTTAGTTTGCGAATATTTCTAGGAATCTTAATATTCTTAAGAATGTGATTCCTAAGAATTTAAATCTTAAGAATATGACATTCTCATATTTTATTCAATTTGAAATATTCCTAGAAATATTATAATATTATGTTTTAATTATTTTAAATTTTTAAAAAATATTATTTGATTACTAAAAATTTTGTTATTAAAAATTATTTGCTTATCAATGATAAATGCTAGCTGATGATGGTCATTAGTAGTACACGGTCGAGGCAATAATGGTAGGCAATAGTTATTGATGGTGAGTGATGGTTAATGGTAATTACCAACAATAGGTACTTGCTAACAGTGGTTATTGAGAATGATTGAGGATAAGCAATGGTTACCAATGATAAGTAATGATTAGCAATAGTCACTGGGAATGGTGGCTAATAATGGTTGCTAAGATAGGTGGTGACCAATAATGGTTATAGGCAATAAATAATAGTTTTTAATAATGGGTTATGGTCGATGGTGGGTAGTAGTGAATGGAAACCATGTGTTACAACCTGCCTAGTCATGAATAGTATAGGTTCTGTAACTGGTAAACTTAAGCATATCTAATTCTAATTTAGTATCATCATATAATAATAAATAAAACTCATTTAGTTAAATTACTGCATACCATTAACAAAATATTATTTACATGAAACTTAAGTTGTTATATATTCAAAATGTTTATAAATTCTCTAAACGTTCCCATGATTCCTCTATTCTAACCTCTTATCTATTGTCTATAGTTACTTATAACATAACTCTATTCCTAAACAATTGGAGGTTGCTATAGAGCTTCAACCTAAATATCTGAAAATATTTTAAGAAAAACAATAAAGCTTAAAGTTCCATTAAGTAAATAATTTACTTAACTAATTGTTGTAAATCATAAAACAACATATGTTTCTTAGTTCAACCAAATGATGTAACACACCACATTATCCATAATTGCATATCATAATTTAACATAGTTCAAATTTACCATTCTTAAGATAAATAGAAACAAATAATAACAATCAATAATTAATTAGTAATGGTTAGCCTGTCTTGCACTTTCAATTTACCTTCACAATTCTAACCTTATCCCTCTCAATATTTATTAGTCATGTCAAATAATCTAGATCTATTATATCTATTTCTATTTAATGACAACATCTCATCTTATCATTATTATATTTCAATATTTCATAACCCTTCATAATTCATAATAATCACAACTCATTATTCATTATAGGATAAATTAAAGAATCACAATCACATTCAAACACATAAATCAAATGATATCAATACATATTTATCACCTTAGCAATTAGATTCACTAACACAAATGTTATGAGGTATTTAAGGTACTCGAATACAATACTTGAGTATTATTTCCAAACATAAAAGGTCATACTCGAGTACTGTATCCAAGTACTCAAGATTGGAATAATAGAAAGTTTAGGTATTCGAGTACAATACTCAAATACAGGCCACTAATTATCAAATTAGTATTCGAGTAGTATACTAGAATACTTGGAAGTAGAAAGTTAAGGCTCCTTAATATTCAAGTATAGTACTCGAGTACTAAGTATTGATATGCCCCTCATTAAGTAGTACTTGAGTACTTGTTTGAGTTTTCTAGAAAATAGTTCAAGATACACAAAATTTCCAGCTAAACTAATACCAATCTTACATGACACCATACTCAACTATCATTCAGCTGTTAGTACATTAATATCAACATTTCTAACTTAAGCAATATTGTTTTTTATCATATAATGATCATCCTAACTTTATTTATTGAAGATTTCAAAAAACAACTAACAAATAAACTTAAACCTAATATTTTCATCTAGAAATAGATAAGTGGATTATCTATTTACTTCTTGTTATGTTAAAAGATATGAAAGATTGAGCAATCGAAGGAAGATTCAACCTTATAAAAGATAAAAATCCAATTACCCTTTAGAATCCTTAACTTTTCATTCCTATCATCAAATTTTAAGAGTCTTAACTTAAAAATGACAATTTATGAAATTATACCTTGATTAAAGAAGTTTTCATGGTGTTTTTTTTACAAAATATAACTCAGTTCTTGCAAAGATTGAAGAATATGGAATTGAGAGATGGAAAGAAATGAAGAAGGAGGAGGAAATTAGTTGGTAAGCTAAAGAAAAATAAGAAAGGAAAATGGTCTTTTGCTTTTGTACTATTAATGACAAAATGATAATTTTAATGGTTTAACATAGGCATTTTTGAAAAACATTTTATTAAGTCTCCTCCAACATCCTAATTCAATTCGAATATCATACAACCATATAATTAACTTAATTATATCTATTTTCATATTTGAACTCTATTTTCTATAATTAAATACCATCCTTAAACCTTTTCATAACTTTTCTAATTATTAGCTCACATATAAATTACTTGTTAAATGTTTAAAATTACATTCTATAATTTTAAGGGCATGATAGTTCTTCCCTTTTCAAAGAATTTATCCTCGAATTCTTAAAGATTATCTATCAAAAAATTTGATATAGTTTAAGCCTTATTTTTATTAAAGATATACAAATAATTTTTTCTTATTTCATTTTTAGATTTCTATATAGCTTTTTTAAACCTATGTCTTTTCGACTAAACTTTTACTAATGGAATTACTTTAGATCTCAACTTATGAGTTTGATGATCTAAATTTCTATTGGTTATTCTTTGAATAAGAGTTTTAGATCTATTTGAAGTGATTCATATTAAATAACGCTTGAAATGTTAAGCAAATATTTCTAAAGCATTGAGATGTAAACACTAGATGAATAAAAGATAGTTCATCTAATAAGTTAAGATGAAAAGTAATGGATCTAACACACTAGACAATTGAGAACAAACTAATGTATCATGCTGTAAATTTTCTTTTTCTACCAAATCTTATTACTCTTTTCATAGAAGAAATTTTCAAAAATAGAAGATCCTCTTCTTGAAACTCTAATTCTATTCTTCTTTTATTAGCATATGATTTCTATTGATCTTGAGCTATTTTCAATTTATCATAAATGATCTTCACTCTTTTAAGTGTGTCAGAAATGAAGCCAAGACTAAGAAGTTTATATTCTCCTAGTTCAAACCATTCCACCAGGGATTTGCAGTTTCTACTCTATAAAGCTTCGTATGAAACCATTTTTATGAAAGATTAATAGTTATTGTTATACATGAATTTAATTAGAGGAAAATATTTCTCCTAGCTACCTTTAAATTAAAAAATACACATTTGTAATGTATCTTCAAGAATTTGGATTGTATATTCAAATTAACCATCTATTTGAGGATGAAAGGTAATGCTAAAGTGCAATTGTATTCAAAGATCTTGTTAGAAAGATTCCAAAAATGAGCGTGAACTAAATACCATGATAAGAAATGATAATAAAAAGAATTCTATGCGGAGGAATTGTTCTATTAAGATATAATTAAGCTATTGAATTGCAAAATAATTAGTTTTAACAAAAAGAAAATAAGCTATCTTAGTTAATCTATCTACTATCATCAAATTGAATTAAACCATTTTTTAATTTAAGGAAAGTTAATAAGAAAGTCCATATTTATATTTTCCCACTTTCATTCAGGAATTGGAAAAGGTTAATGTAAATTGAAAGGCTTTTAATGCTCAATTTTAACTTATTAATAGGTAATACCTTTTAGTATGAAATTAAGTAAGTCTCACCTTATTCCCTTTAACTAGAAGTTTTATTGCAAGTCATGATACATTATTGGTACACTTAGATGCACAATATAACAAGAACTATGAGCTTGATAAAGTAATTTGTTCTATTAAAAAATAAGAACCCAAATTCAATGCTAAAATTAGATTACTTCTTGTTCATTAATCAATAAAGAATTATTTTGATCTTTATCGCTTCATCTTTCAAAGTTGGATATTGAGGATCTTACTTTTGTAATTCCTTGATTCTTTTTATCAGCATAAACTAAATTGATACTTGAGCAATAACTATTATTTATTTTTTAGCTTGAATATTTGCTAAAATTCCTATTAATTTTTGCTTATAGCATCAATTATGACATTTGCCTTGCCTAGATGATAATGAATAGTATAATCATAATCTTTCATTAACTTTATTTATCTCTATTACCTTAAGTTTAAGTCTTTCTCATTGAAAATGTATTTTAGGCTTTTATGATCGATGTATATTTTATAAGCTTCACCATACTAATAATGGTGCCGGATTTTTAAAGCAAACATAATTATAGCTATTTCGAGATCATATGTTAGATAATTCAACTCATGTTTCTTCAATACTAAGATAAATATGCAATCACCTTACCATTTTGCATTAACATATAACCCAAACTAATTCAAGAAGCATCATAATATATAGAGCATCCATTAAATCTTGAAGAAAGAGCTAAAGCTAGAATGGGAGTTAAACATGCTCTTAACTATTGCAAGTTGTTTTCATAACTATTGGACTATTCAAATTTCACTCCTTTCTAAGTAAGCTGAGTTAAAGGAGAGGCTATTTTAGACAAATATGTAACAAACTAGTAATAATAATTGGATATTCCAAGAAAACTTCAGATTTTAGAAATAGTAAAGGGTTGAGGCCAAGTTTGAATTGCTTTGATTTTTATGGATCAACTTGAATATTATTTTAGGAGATCAAATGTCCTAGGAGCTTCATACTAAAGAGTTAGAATTCACATTTAGGAATTTCATAGTGAGTTAATGTACATGAAGGGTTTATAAGACTATTCAAAGATATCGGGCATGTTCCAATTCATTATTGGAATAAATAAAGATATCACCAATGAAAATAATCATGAATTTATTAAGAAATGATTTGAAGATTTAGTTCATAAGATTGATGAAAGCTATTAGAGCATTACTAAAGCTAAAAAACATAACAAGGAATTCATAATAACCATACTAAGTTCAAAAAGCTATTTTAAGAATATTATCTTATTGGATTTTCAATTAATGGTAACCAAAATGTAGATCAATTTTGGAAAAACACTTGGCACCTTGTAATTAATCAAAGAAGTTATTAATTCAAGGCAAAGGATATTTGTTCTTAATTATAACTTTGTTCAATCGATGATAATTAATGTAGGGATGCAAGGTTCCATCTTTCTTTTTTATAAATAAAACTAGAATGTCTTATAAATATGAACCAGAATAGATAAAACCTTTATCTATTAGTTCTTGCAACTACTTCTTTAATTTTGTTAAAGCCTCTTCATAAAGAGAAATAAAAATTAGATCAGTATCAAGAACAATTTCAATGTTGAATTCAATTCAACAATTCAAAAGTAAACTAGGTAAATTTTTTAGAAACATATTTAAGAATTCACAAACAAGGAGAATATTTTTTTAGAATAGGGCTAATTGAGATCTTAGATGACTACAAGATACACAAAACATCCGTTGTGAATAAGCTTATAAGCTTTAATGTTAGAGATGATTCTAGTGATTTTAGAATTCTTTTTTTCCTTGAAAAATAGCAAAAAAAGATTTCTTTTACAACAAAAAAGACTATTTTGTTAAAACAATATATTTGAGCTTAATACCTTAACAACTAATCCATACCTAAGATGCTATCATAATATACCATTTCTAAAAGAATTAAATTCATAGGAAAAATTTCATCACAGATACAAACAGGATAGTTTCCTATAAATGGAGTAGCAACAAAAGTTCTATCTATTAGTGATAACACAAACAAAAGATTTGGCAATTTACTAAAAGGCTTGTTCAATAATAAAGCAAATTTTACAAAAACAAAAGGATATGTAGCTCTTGGATCTAATAAAGCATAAATAGATAGATTTTCAATAGAAATTACACTTATGACAATAGTATTAGAGGCTTATGCCTCTTAATAGGTTAGAGTAAAGACTCTCACTTAGTTTCCTAATTGATTTCTCCCTCTAACATTACCATTACCACTAGGGCCTTATGACATTTAAGGTCTATGAGATATTAGCTAAGTCATAAATGGATTTTGTTAAAAACTATGATAATTCACTTTGTAATTAAAAGGATTTCCTAAAACAATCCCTTCATATGTGGCTTAGCTAATCATACTAAAAATAGACTATATTCACTTTATTAGATGGGCCATAATGTTTATTACCACATTAAACACATTAAGATGGTTTTTTGCAAAATTGCATTTATTTTTAGACATTCCCCCACCAAAATTAGTGGGACTTCCTAAATAAGATGGATATGATGGAGGATTAACATGACCTTTCCTTCTAAGAGGTACACTAGATGCTTTTTTGGAATAAGAAATTAGAACTAATTAGTTTTTATCATTATGAGAAACATTAGATAGAGGCATTCCTTCAACATTGGTTAGATGATTAGGCCATCCAAACCTACTACATTTTCTACTAGATTATGCCCTTTTTTTATGATATTTGATTCTATATTCAACTTTGAATGCTTGATCAATGATGTTAGGTAATGTTGAAGAAGTGATCACAGAGGCTGTAAGCAAACCTTTGAATTATTACTCTTTTGAAGGAATTAAGTGATATATTTATTGACGAATATTAGAATTTGTTTTATATGTTCAAATTCATGAATTTTTGCTTCATGAACACTAAGGGGAGGAGTTAATTAATGAGCATTTGTTGAAAGGCAAGTCATGTTAATGGTAACAAAGAAGGATTTTTATTTTCAATTATACAAGTAAAGTAAAAGTGTGCAACATCTTTAAGTCTATATCCAACAAGCTTAATTAACAAAGAATCAAAATAGGTTAGCACTTTTCCATATTACTTAATTTGAGCAAGGAATTAGTAAGGATCAATATTAAAATTAGTTTCAATGAAATAAGCAGGCTTTAACTTGCTAAATTCATGAATAATAAAGAGTTTGTTTATAAGATTTCTTTTTAGTGAAGTTAGCTCTTTCTCTTTTCAATGATTGGAAGCTTGATCCTGATGTTATTTCCACTCTTTTTCTTAGTAAAGAACTTGTGCAACATTGAATAATAGTTATTGATGGAAAGCAACAGCTTACAAATGAATGTTTTGATCATCATTTCCCCTATGTACACCATTATGAGTTTACGACCCTTTAGTGGTAGGTGTTCTTGAGCATATACATATCATTCATATTATTTCAATTGACACCTAAATAAGAAGCCATAGTTATATCCTAGTCATCCTATCTTAACCTATTTCCCACTTAATTATTAAATCATACTCTGATATTAATTTTGTCATGAGTTACCTAACCATGATTGATGTGCATCTCATTATTCATAACTCCAAGCCTGTCTAATCTTAACTTGGTACTGTCACATAATAATAAATAAAACTCATTTAGTTAAATTACTGCATATCATTAAAGAAATATTATTTACATGATAGTTGTCAAATTTTAAAAATGTTTACAAATACTCTAAAAGTTCCTATGGTTTCTCGATTCTTTTTATCTACTATCTATGGTTGCTTATAATATAACTCTACTTTTCAACAGTCAATGGTGGTTGTGCAGCTTTGACTTGAGCATTTGAAAATATTTTAAGAAAAATAATCATATTTAAAATCTTGGCAAGCAAATAATTTGTTTATCTAATTATTGTAAATCATACAGCAACATACATTTCATAGTTCAATCCAATGATGTAACATATCCCATTATCCATAATTGAATATCACAATTTAACATAATTCAAATTTACCATTCCTAAGATAAATGGAAACAAATAATAATAATAATAATAATAATAATAATAATAATAATAATAATAATAATAATAATAATCAAGAATTAGTCAATAATGGTCAGCTCACCTTTTACCTTTGGTCCACCTTATCTATCACAATCTTAACTTTATTTTTGCCAATATTTATTGGTTAAAATCAAATAATCTAGATCCAATATATTCATTTCTATTCAATGGCAACATCTTATCTCATCATTATCATATTTCAATATTTCACAACCCTTCATAATTCATCATTATAACAACTTATCATTCACCATAGGATTAATTAAAGAATCATAATCACATTCAAACTCATAAATCAAATGATTTCAATACATACTTGTCACCTTAGTAATTAGATTCACTAACACAAATGTTATAAGTTATTCAAGGTACTCAAGTATAGTTTCCTATCATTAAGGGTCATACTTAAGTATTATACTTGAATACTTAGAGGTAGCAAGTTAGGGCTCCTTAATATTCAAGTATAATACTTAAGTAATAAGTAGTGGTATTCCCTCACTAAGTATTACTCAACTGCCTATTTGAGTTTTCTAGAAAATAATTTGAAGCACACATAATTTGTAGTCAATCCAATTTCCAATCTTACATGCAACCATACTACCATTCATCTTTTAGTACTTTAATATCAACATTTCTAACTTAAGCAATATTATTTTTCATCATATAATCATCATCCTAACTTTATTTATTTAAGAATTCAAAACACAACTAATAAATAAACTTAAACTTAATATATTTATATAGAAATAGGTAAGTAGATTATCTGTAATTAAATATCATTCCTAAACATTTCCACAACTTTCCTAATTATCAATTCATATATAAATTACTAATTAGATATTTAAAACTAAATTCTATAATTATAAGGGTTTAATACATTGGTTATGGATGGTGGTTGATAATAGTTACTACTAATGAGTAATAGTTGGTGGTGATTATCAACGATAATGGTGGTGAATGATAATCACTGGTAATGGGTGGTAGTAAACAATGGTCATCAATTTTAGATGGTGACCAATAGTTATTATAGAAAATGGCTAGTAGCCCATGGTGATCACCAACGATGGGTAATAATGGGTGGCAATCACTAGAGGTAAATGGTGATAGCTAGTGGTTAATCACAATGAGTGAATAGGTGGGCAAAATAGTTTATTTATATTAATTAAACAATTCTATGTGATGGGAATATTATATATTCACCTCTTCCTATAAGAATATTTAGGGAAATATTTGCCTAAAAACATTCCTAGAAATATTTTTCTAAAATTTGAACCAAATTTAAGAATCTCACATTCTTTTAAAATATTTTTGAGAATGTGAGAAAGATTCCGCAAATCAAATGCCTTGAAAGAGATTCGATTTCTTAATCATTTCTATTTCTTACTTCTTTATAAGAACTAATTTGGTTTTAGTTGGAGAAAATTTGAATGGATTGTGCCCTAACCTAAATCCTTATTTTTGATGATTAGAGACTCAATTCATCTCAGATCATCACTTCAAATCCCTTCTTTTAAAAGTTGTGAGTCACATTCTACCTAAAACTTTGATTTATATTCTTGATTTTGCATTTTGGTAAGTTTAAGGCTTAAAGGAACTACAAATAGATTTGTGCTAGAAATGTTTCAATTCATGTTTTATAAGCTGGATTAAGATGAAATTTGGTGTTTTCAATGATATAAGAATGTTTGATTGTAAAATTTCATGTCATGAGTGTGACTGGAAGTCATAAAATAGTGGTTGAATAGTATTTTTCATAGAAACTAGTAAAGATTCTTGAGGAAATCAATTCATCAAGCCAAGAAATGTTTCTATTTGGCTTGAATCGATTAAGTAATAACGAATTGGGTAGTCAATTAGGTAATTAATCTATTGAACTTTTAGAAATTTTCTATTTAACCTGAATCAATTAGTTAATTGATTTATCCTAATAGAGAAGCTTTGGGTAATTAATTTAGCAAGGTTTGGAGGCTCTCTACCTAATCTGAATCAAATAGGTAATAACTTTATGTCATCCTTCTTCTTATTTTTACATCTTTAAAGGATTTTCAAATAACATGATTCTAAAGTTTTAATACTCGTAATTATGATTGAAATATGATTATTTAAATAAGACACTCCTTGATATGCTTTGATTAAAAATGTGATTTGATACCTTTAATTTTTCTTTCCATTCATGTTATATGTGATATGAAAATGTCAAGGGCGATAATATGATCATTGTAATTTATGCATTAAATTCGTGTCAATTTTAAAAGAATAAAATTAATTCTGGAAAGACAAAATTAAGGTTATAAAGGATAAAAAGATATTTTAAATATAAAAAAAGAAATATATCACATATATTTTTATTAAAATATTATAATACCTTGTAGTATAATAAATTTTTTTTGAACAAATTAATATTAAAATAACATATATTATCTTTTACAATATTTATCACATACTAATATTGAACCAATTAATTATTTTCCCTATCGTGTTATTTTATAACTATGTGAGAAGGGAAAGGTCGTTCCGGTTAAAACAAACGGAACTTAAAAAAGAAGTTTGCCTAGCCTTGTTGCTGTCTGGATTTCCTGAGTATACCGCCTAAACTCCACAATAGGGCGCGCTGGTTCCCGCATCAAACCATAGATTGCTGCTTCTTCTGGCTAAGCGCATTGTGATCAACCACTCCATCTCGCTGAAACTCTGGGTTCTCTTCTCCTGGCTACGCACTTTCAGAGGGAAGGAGACACTGGTTTTGGGATTTTGCTATTTCGACAATGGCGTCTTCATCTCTCTTCTGAACTTGTCAGAGCTTCATTACACTTCCCTCTCTCCCACTTATCAAACGCAACCTAAACAGAGCACTCAACCGTGAAACTAGACTTTGAGAAAGAAAAATTGTGCCCACGAAACAGGCGTTACTTCGATATTTCGTTTAGCGAATAGCAGCTGTTTGATAAAATGATTTTGTTTTGTTCTCGTTGCTGTTGCCTCTTCGAGTAATAGGAATTTGCTGAAATTTTCACTATCTGGTTTTTTTTGGTAGATATCAAATCGAGCTTAGCTTCTCTTCACCTCTCCAACTCCTTTTTTTCCTGACTAAAATATCTGCCTTTACTTGAAAAGAATATTGGCTTAAAACCATAGCCCAAAGATACAGCAAAAGAAACGTATCTGCAGCTCTGTCCTTTTTTGCGGGCATCTCCTTCCCTCGGTTCCTGTAACAAGCTTTGTGAAGGATAAGCTACCGATAAGAAGGGTTAGACGGCCATGGCAGTGCGTTCTTCACGTAGATATTTCATTCCATCTGGCCTCCGGTTATGTCGAAGCATTTGTTCATCTTCTACTGGTGGTGGGCCTTTCAGACCTCCTCCAGCTGTTTCTTCTAGAAGAGTAGTTGTTACTGGTAACTCTTTTTCTCTCATCACATACATACGCATTTTATCGGCCAACGTCTGCTTATAATATGGTCGAAGCTTGCTTTTCTGGTATGTTACAGACTAAAAGGTCTGGCGCTTTTACCTCACATAGGAATATATTGCTTGAAATTAGAACTTGAGTTTGATTTAGTGTGCATGCTGGGTGGCATAAGTCATCTGTATTTTTTGTTTTTTAAAGTATGCTTCATACATGCAGATAATTTATTAGCCCAAGTTTCACTTTTGAATTTTGATTCTGGAGCTGGGATTTGTTTTACCTTTGAGCTGCTGTTTTAGTTTTACAGGGTGTCTCCTATCTGTCTCTTTCTTGCACTTCTTCCTTGACTAGTTCAAGCACTCCGTCACTTCTTTGATTGTAGCTCAAATCTGTTGATTTTATGCTGTATGTGGTCCTAAAAATTCATGAAATTTTAGGCCTAGGCATGGTGACCCCACTTGGTTGTGGGGTGGAAACAACATGGAAGCACCTAATTGATGGGAAATGTGGGATAAGGGCATTATGTTTGGAAGATCTCAAGATGAATGCATTTGATAAGGAGATCCAATTGAATACCTTTGATCAGTTGACATCAAAAGTTGCTGCAATAGTGCCAACTGGAACCAACCCAGGTGAATTCAATGAGGAAATGTGGCTTAGTTCAAAGGTAGCGTTTGTCCCCCATCTTCAATGTGATACATTAATTGATGCTCCAAGCTTTGTTTTGTTGTGTTTCTTGAATTCAGTTGATGCAGCGTGCATGATGGTTGTATGGTTATAGGTCTCTGTTGTTAGGCCTGTGGATTATATTTGATCAAATTTGAATTTTGATTTGTCTAATTTAGATGTTCTTGCAATAAATATCAACACATGGATGAATAGAACTGTGGAATTTAGGAGTTATTTCAGGCTAAACCCAATTCTCAGGCTTAAAATGCATATATAAAAGTAATCATTTAACAATATAGCTTACTTACAAAGAGGACTTCTTGTCCTCTTTATTTTGTATCTTTTGCCTTTTTTTAATGAATTTTCTTTTTGTATCAATATATAGAAATTCCATTATTGCTAAATCAATTCATATGATTTAATGAAGAATGAGAATGATTAAAGCAACCCAATCTTGGGGGACACTTGCCTTGCCTTTGCTATGCATATAACAGTACATGCATGCACAGCGAACCTGTGCAGGTCAGTCAGGTATAAGTAGTATACTTGCAGCTACATTTGCAAATCAGTGCAGCAAGGCATCGCCACACAACCACATAAAATTTTCAGGTAGGCATTCTTGATATCGACTGCATTCTAAACCAAACATGCTATATAAACCACAAGACAAAAAAGAGGTTCTTCCAAAGTTAAATTAGGTATGACTCAGACTGCAAGAGAAACTCAATTTTTTCCAGGTAATGTTATTTTTGGATAAAATGATGAAAACTGGCCTCTCATAGTATCTCAAGTTGGCTGGAGAATTTTGCATTCTTCTGAACTTGGAAACTGATTTGTAGTGCCCGAAGACATTAGATGAATTTGTTTAACAATTAAGAGTGACAGTTTCCTTTGCTTCCCAATGTCATCTGATATAACCATGCTTGCTGATAAATGCTGATCTGAACTTCTACTGGGCTTATAGATGTCATTGTAGTATTGTTACTTTTTTCCTTAGGAGCATCGATCAATTGCAAGGTTTATAGCATATGCACTATGTGCTGCTGATGAAGCTCTTAAAGATTCGAATTGGTTCCCCGCTGAGCAGGAACAGAAGGAACGAACGGTAACCATTTTTTTTGAAATGGATGACACCTAATCATTTTCACAATTACCCCATTATTAATATACCTTGGAAATATTAGGGGGTCTCCATTGGTGGGGGAATTGGAAGCATCAGTGATGTGCTAGAGGCTGCACAAATGATTTGTGAGGAGGTTAGTATCATATAATTTCTGAACATGAAAATGAAAATAAAATTTTTATTCAAAAGATCATCTCCAAATCCTTTCAGTTATGAGAAAAGAATGTTCTGGTGACTTAAATAAGGCCTAATTAATATTTATGTCAAACTTTCTATTGCCAATACAGCGTCTCCGTCGACTTAGTCCATTTTTTATCCCACGGATATTGATCAACATGGCATCAGGTCATGTGAGCATGAAATATGGGTTTCAGGTGCGTAAACTAGTTTCAATAACTTTACGCTATTGTTTAGTGCCAATATATATGAGCCCTTACAGGTGACAGGAGCTTTCTCCTACTATGTTCACTAATATAGATGTCAAGCATACTGTTTTATGTTATTTAAAATTTAGGGTTCTGGATGTAAACTAGTTTTACTAACTTTATGCTGTTGTTTAGTGCCAACATAAATGGGCCCTTACAGGTGAGAGGCAGCTGCATTTCATTGGCAATGTTCTCTAATGTCTTGTTTGTTATAATGGAATGGAAAGGAATGTAATGGAAAAAGCTTGTTTGGTAGGTACTATGGGATGAGAATGTCCATTCCTTGGGAATGGCCTTTTCATCAAATGATGGAATATCCATTTCATTGCAAAAGTAATGGACTCGTCATTCCATCATTTGTGGAATGGATTTTTTATATTTTTATCCCTCACATCTTTCATATATCCCAACATCATCCTTTATTAATAAATAATAAAATAACATCTATTTTCCGATATTAAAATATTTTAGTAATTATATTTTTAATAATAAAAATTAAATGAAAATTTTATATTTTTATACAAAAATTATTTAATATAAAAAAATTTGTAAATTAAATTTTTATGCTTTCACTATAGAAAATTGTTTGTTAAATGATAATTATGGTTTTTTGTGTTCAATTATAAAAAAGTTAGACAATACCATTTTCCATATAAATATGGCTTTAATTTTACATTTTCTTTTTATTTTTAAGGGTATTATTGTTATTGACACATTTTTTTTCCATTCCATTGTACCAAACATAATTATGGAATGTTTATTCCATTCCATTGTATCAAACACAAGTAAATGTATAGATTTCAAGGATACAGATTCCTCTTATTTTGCCGTCTTGTGTAACTGAAATGTAAAATAGTTTTACTGCTTTCATGATTTTGAATTTTTTTATGCTTAGACTAGTATCATAATCTATCCATTAAGGACTAATAAACCTTCTGAAACGAAGATTAAAAATTCTTTCTATGACAGGTATGTTGATGATGGTAGTAATATGTCAGATTTAACAATTTGGTTGCCAGGCTGAACAATAATAAGATTCAGTGATTGATTTACACAAGTTATGACCAAAATGTTGTGGCAAAGCTGGTTGTTATTGCTGAGCAGTTATTATGTTGTTCTATGCTAATGCTATAGCTTTTATGATCAATAATATTCCTCAGCAAGTGACGGACATTGTTCGCTGTTGTTATATGTAGGGTCCAAATCATGCCTCAGTCACTGCATGTGCTACTGGCGCACATTCTATTGGAGATGCAATGAGAATGATTCAGTTTGGTGATGCAGATGTTATGGTGGCTGGAGGCACTGAGTCCAGCATTGATGCATTATCAATTGCAGGATTCTGCAAGTACTAATTCTAAAATTAATAGCGAGACCCTGTGGGCTCTATTATTCACCTCACCTGTTTTTTCCCCCTCGTCAACTGCTAGTTTTTAATCTTATTATGGAAGATTTTCAGGTCTCGGGCTTTGAGTACAAAATATAATTCAGCTCCACAAGAA
The DNA here is from genome assembly GCA_020226215.1 of Sindora glabra. Lineage (NCBI taxonomy): Eukaryota > Viridiplantae > Streptophyta > Magnoliopsida > Fabales > Fabaceae > Sindora > Sindora glabra. The sequence goes on along the minus strand of CM035230.1, from coordinate 18,564,397 downwards.
GCTTCTAGGCCTTTTGACATTGGTCGAGATGGGTTTGTGTAAGTGTAAATACATGTGTGTGTGTGTGTGTTAGATTTGTTTCCTTTGTCTTTGTGTTTCTTGCTTCGATATTTGTATCAGTTTGTATCATTGCTTATGACAATTTGAGACTCAAATTATACATTCACCCAGGATAGGTGAAGGTTCTGGTGTCTTGGTCTTGGAGGTTAGTTGAGAAATTTTATATATATCCACTCCTGTTGTTTCTATTCATCTGTTTTTTGTATAATCGGTTATGTTTCTTTTTGGATTTGTGTGGTGCCTCCTATGCAAAGGAATTTGAGCATGCAAAAAGCCGAGGAGCAAAAGTCTATGCAGAAATTCGTGGCTATGGGATGTCAGGTAGTTTGTTACAGAATATTGTTGTTTTCTAAGTGGTTTAGTTAGTCTGATAATTATTGGGCAGGTGATGCCTATCATATTACTCAACCGCCTAGTGATGGGAGGGGTGCCATTTTGGCCATGACGCATGCTTTAAGACAGGTTTGCCATACAATCCTCTTTGTTTTCCTTTTATTCAACGTTTGAGTTTGTCCTCTGGCTAAGCATTCGATTTGTCTTGGATATATGGATATCTGGTGACAGTGCTTGTCTCCATATTCAGCCAGTTTGACTTGCCATTTTTATCTCTCTCCTTCATTAGTTTTTTGTGTGTTATTGTATATAGTTAGAGGTATACTCCATTTGTCCCCTTTTGTTGTCACTTTCAGTTACAACTGACTCACTAATATGCTACATCCCACATTATGAACTTTCTATATTCTTCTCATCTACATTAACTTGAATTTGGTGCTGATTAAAATTAATTTAAATTTGTATTGAAATGACTATGTTGAAAGTATGTGGTTTTCTGGTATTTAGATGTCCATTTGGTAGAATCAAGGTCATAATAGTTCAGACTCAAGGGCTAATTTTTTCCAGAATACACTTTCATGGTTTCTTCTGTTGATAAAAATGATTGGTTGATGATTGGTGGTTTATTTGTTTTTCAATAATCAATGCTAGAGTGTTTCTCATTTTCACCAATTCTTTTTTGATGAATTGCAGTCAGGTCTTCATCCTTCTGAAGTGAATTATGTAAATGCACATGCTACGTCTACTCCATTGGGCAAGTGCAGAACCTTTACAAATTGCTGCTATTCTTATCTTAACTATTTTTATTTTGGAGTATCTTTTTATCCGTTTTGTGCTGTAAATGATCTTGCCGGAATCCTTTGTACAGGGGATGCAATTGAAGCAAATGCTATCAAAACCATATTCTCTGATTGTGCAATTTCAGGTGCTTTGGCCTTCTCCTCTACAAAGGTAAATAACATTTTGAGGAAGATATATATTTGGCAATTTGCTGGATGTTGTTTCTGTTATGCTTGTAACTGTATGACCCAAACGAGTAACGAGTTAATATCATCCGATTGAGCTGAATGCTAATGATTTATTTGCATGAATGCTGATCATTTATTTTTCTCTAAAACAACGCTGGATCCAGTAATGCCATTTTCCCACTTTATCAAATTTTAGGGGGCAATTGGTCATCTCCTGGGAGCTGCTGGAGCTGTTGAAGCAATTTTTGCAGTTTTGGCAATACAACATGTTAGTAATTTTTGCACTTTGTGGAAATTGAGTAATTATATGCTTTCTCTGCATCTCATGGTTCACGGAGCAGCATTTTTTAATTCATCCTGCTGCTCATGTACTTAATCTTAAGCCAGAATTTGCATGGTTAATTTAGACTGTTCTATTATGTCTCCTCTCAGGGTATTGCACCATTAACTCTTAATCTAACCAAGCCGGATTCTGTATTCGATGATTCTTTCATGCCGTTGACTATTTCAAAGGCAATGTCAATAAGGGCAGCTATGTCAAATTCTTTTGGTTTTGGAGGAACAAATGCATCTCTACTGTTTGCTTCTGCTGGAACAAACTGATATGCTGGATCGCTGGCATCATTCTACGGAAGGGAATGATATTGGATTTGAATCCTTTTCTTTTCCTTTACGTTCATGTTAAGGAGAGACTCATACAAAAGTCTTTGTAAGTCCTGTTGAACATAAAAAGGGATTTTGGATTTAACTGTACACAAATTCCGTGTCTAATTCTTCTGTGTCAAGAACATTACGAAAGAAGTGGAGGATTCAAATTGAATGGTATTTAACATTGGAGACATTGATGGAAGAGTGTATAAAGATCAGCAATTCATCTCCCCAAAAAAAAATTGTATGAATATTAAGGTTTGATTTTTTACTGTTTTTAAAAATATTTTTTTTAAAAAAAACTGAAGAACATGATTGAGAACCCTACGTTCGAATTTAATTCTAAAACTATAATTTTAAATGTATAACTTATAACTAGAAATAACTTTTAGATATTTTTAATTTCTTTTCTTATTTTTTATATCAATTTTATAATTAAATAAAATATTTTTTGTTTACATCATTAATCATTTTTTATTCTTTATTTTTTAATTCGAAAATGATTTTTAAAAATAAAAAAATAGTTTTGGAAAATAAAAATAATTTTTTTTCTAAATATACTTTTTTTTCTTTTGAGCTAATTCTTTGGCTTTTGCACCTTCTAGAAGATGGTTTGCCCAGTGCCTTGACATTGGGAACAGAAGTTTCTTGTGGGCTTATGAGGAGAACGTCTGCGGCAATAGGGTAATTGGATTGCATCTTAAGGGTTAAAAAGGGATTGTGATGTTTTAATGTGTAGTATTTATTTTGAATATTTTCACTGCATCAGCGGTGTGTTGCACTAATTTGGGCCAGTTGGTGGATTGGAAACACTATTGCTCTATCTATGGTATAGGAACCATCCTCCCGCCAATGGGGAACACAAACCTTTGTCATCCAAAATTTTGCCCCACCAACATTTATATCCCAGGGTTATTGTAATTGGATTCGATTTTTATTCCAAATCAAATTCTAAATAAACTGGACCAAGATTAAAAAAATTAGACTCGAAAATTGGATTTAGGCAAAACTTTAAAATTCAATTTCATGAGTGGGTTGGGTTTAAATTTGTATATTGAAATAAAGTTGACTTGATCCATCTCATTTATATTTATATATTAAATATTTTGTTTATTGTACAAATTTTATATACATTACAAAATACAAGTATTAAATATTAAGGATTAATATATGTGCACAATTTTTTTTTTCATAATTTTCTTATATATATTATATATAATATGGTACGTATATGTTAATATAAATGCATCCTATATATTTATAAATTTTAATTTTATAATAATTAAAATTTAATCTAAATAGGACCGGACTTGAGCATTCCCTTCTTCAGGGTCCGGACTTTGTATACCGTGCTATATTATATATAATAACCTATTATGTTGAGGTACGTGATTTCAACAAGGTGTGGGAATAAGTAATATATTACACGCTTAAAGGGAGTAAAAAGGAATTCCACCTCCAAAATTCACAAGTGAAATTGGAATTGCAAAAATCCCACATTGCTGCCATGGATAATGCCGGCTTGCCAGCCTTGAGAGAGGTTCATAAAAAGCCCTATTGGAAAACAACAAAGACTCACCAGAGAAGGTTCAAGCAATATATCAAGCAAATCATTTATTTCAAGGCCTTTACACCGGTTGGCATCCTATTCTTTCTATCACCATTCATCACCAATAGCAAGTTTATTTTTGAAGCATATGGATGCAAATCACGACTTCAAATGCCAGGATCAACCACCGAGTATATTAGAATGTTGTTAGGTTCTTTCTTTATGATTTTGTGTTATCTATGGTTCGTATGTTTGTTTTTTCAGGAAATTTTAACTGTATCTCTAGTATGTAAAGTTTGTATTTCTGACCTTTATTGTTATGTAGAGTGACGGGAAAAAAGAAGTAAGTGAACTGTAACTTACAACACCATGCTTTATTCAAGGTTAAAAAAATCAAACAGACGAATATGCCATTAGATTTAATCAACTTGCTACTGTAAAAATGGTCTTTTTCTTTAGCTTTATACATGCAATACATTCAGAAATTCAAATAGCAGGTTGTATATGCAAACTAAAATTTCATCAACTTATATAATGACAATTAAAATTGCACGGGATATAAAATAAACAACTAAATATATTACATCCTTAAAGGGAGAACAAAGGGAATTACACCTCCATAATTCACAAGGACCTACAAGTGTAATTGTAGCTTACAACACCATCCCTCTTGACAGCAATCGGATTAATTAGAACTGGGATACTTTTCAGCTTTAAGCATACATTGATTTGAAACCTTCTGTAAGAGGAACCACTTTTGCAGACAGCTTCGACTGTAGTTTTGCTGCGGCTTGCCTAATATCCTGAAGATGAAAACAAAGAACCCCATTTCATTCAGTGATACTTAACGAAGCACTGAGGTTTCATGCATTTGTATAAAAAAATTGCAATATGGAGCTGGGATTATATATCCTGCCTTTAATTTTCTGCTTCTAGGTAGCCAAGATCACGTAAAAATAATAGGTTTTTCCTATGGTTTTGCTTGAAAAAAGCTGTCAGTTTTTATGAAAGTTTAATGCAAAAGTCATAAAACTTAACACCTTTTCATGAATAAGTTGCAAGTGTGTAAGGATGCATGCAACAAATACATAAAAAGTTGCAACTAAAAAATTCTCAAAAATTTTGGGATTTCTATGAAAAGTTGCAAAGTATAATGGCAAAGTGACAAGATGTTATATCAAAACTTGCAAACTTCAGTATCAAAGTTGTAGCGAAAAAGTTGTAATTAGTGTGTATTAACTTTTTTGAGGCACACTGAAGCATAACCCAGAAATAAATAATGAGAATGCATATATAAACGAAGGTCAAAACAACTCACAAATCATGGACATTTAATCTTGTTGCTGCTGATGCATGATTATATATAGTAGACTCGGGGAGGCAAGGCCACAGAACTGTTACAATATTATAACACTATAAAGTTACCTCTAAATTATATCTGGAAGAAAAATGAGTCAATAGAACTGCTTTGTTCCGGATCCACTCAGCATTTTCTATGAGCTGCAAATTTGATACACTTTAACATCAAGACAAGAACGACCCAAAATAATATGCAGTAGATCATCATTTTGAGAAGCAATGAATCACAAAAATTAAGTAGATCATTAATATGTCAAAGCAGATACAATCATTGAAGTTCTGCTCTCTTGGAGATCACATTAGAGCACCCAATCAATTCATAAACCCAGTAGCTCAAGATCATGGTTGGACTACTTTGTAATTATTGTATTTAGCCACAAGAAACATAGAGATAACAATCAGAACTGCATGAAATGGCTATAAAATAAGCATGGACACTCCAGTCATACACAGCAACATAATATTTAGGCTGGGTATGGGAGAAGCAAAAATTCAACTTTGTGCACCTTAAAGAAGCTATAGAAGAATGAAGACCTCAATTACCTCAAATATATGTGTATGACCATGTTGCCGAGCATGATCTATGCTAAATGAGTCATCGAGGAAGGTTGCCTGTTAAAGTAGCTTCAACAATAAGATTGACTTACCAAAAACAAAATGTAAAAGAAAGAAGAGATGGTTTTCCATTTTCTTTCTTTCTATTTTTTTTTTTTTTTTTTTGGGGTGGGTGGGTGGGTTTTCTGAAGTTCTATTAGATTAAATATGATCCCCATGACGAAGAGACAAACATAATAAAGCTATCAATTGGTAACCATCTAACACATATTCACACCTCACTAGCACTTCCAACATTCTGTGCATGCCTACTAGAGATCATGTCAGAGTAGAATGAAATATAGAGGGGAATGGAAGCAGAGATAAACTAAGTGGTTTTTGTCATCTTCTACTGGCGCTCCAGAAGAAAGATAGGTGATAAAAATATTTGAAAAGAGACAAAAACTAGCCTTCCTTGCCAGGGATGATAAGAAAATTAAAATGTTCTCTAGAATGCTTAAAAATAGTCCTGTATGTCTATCCAAAAAATGCGTAATGGCATAATAGTAATTCTTTGGCTGCATTCTTCCAATTTAATTCTAGGCAATCCAAGGTCAACCTAGAGTTCACAGAGGATAAAGCAGCAAAGAGAAAAGCAAGGAAGGAGACAATAAGAAAATTTCCATTCCAAAAGGTAGGAAGGTCAAATTTTCCTTTCATTTTTTTGGAAGGAAAGAATCTTGTCGATGGCTGTATATTAAAATTTATTCACTAGTCATATATATCTATATTTTAGGACATCCTTTCTTCCTTGGCTTCAGAAACTCTATACCTATATTTTAATTTTTAATGATTTTAGATTATCATCCAACCAATTTTTGAAGTAGATTGAACTAGAGAGAGGAAACAGATTGGTGATCTGAAGTTCCATACAGGAAAATCATTTCATGGAATTTCATCATATAAAGCAACATCCAGTGATATCTCATTGTACCTCAGTTATAAGAACTTTGGCTCTCAATGCATCAGCATTACGTGGATCAAGCATAAAATCTGATGTTGTATCCCCAGTGAAGGCCACCTCTGGAGATAATACAATGTCTGTGATCTAGAAACAGGAAATCATCATTAAAAAGAAAAGGTCAAGTAATATTTGAAACAGAACTAAATAAAAGAAAAAAAAAATACAGACCTCAACACCAGACTTCTTCAATTTCTCAATTTGTTTCCCTTTAAGGTGCATGTACTGTTTCTTCAGCTTTTTCCTAATTGAGTAGACTACATAACCCTGCATAATACCATGTCATGTTGCATCTTCTAGGAGATTTTAAAAGCCTTCTTGCACAATTCTGAGTAGCAACATTTCACAGATCCAGATGACTCCCAATGTTAAATGAAAAAATGTCTTAAATTATTGCTCATTTGTAAAGAGCTCAAGTACTTTCATTGGTCTTTTTCTTTCAAATTAAAAAAAAAAAAGGTTATTTGAAAATATATTGCAAAAGTGACTATTCATGTACGGCTTAATCAAGAAAAATACAATCACAAGATAATAATAACTGAAATACGAGTGTGTGGTATCATCTGAAAATACAAGCTGGACTGAGTATTTGTCATTGTCAAACAATGACACATGCAGAAGGCAAAAAGTGATTAAATTTTGGATCAACCATGTCTTTCAAAGCCATTTGTAGTGAAGCGAGGTAAGTCTTGTTTTCCTATCCTCATAAAAATCCCTATAGTTAAAACATAGGGGAGGAAAAAATAATTGGTTGAAAACTTGGAAGTATACCTGGCTAGGTATAACATGCTGTGTTCTAAATGGTCGGACAACAAGGTTATTCCGCATCTCATAAGTATCCCCTGATATTTAAATTTCAATCATCATTTTCTGCTAGATAGCTTCTGATCATTAATGGAAGACAATAATACTTGACACACCTATGTCCAAAGCAACCAATTCAACATTCAATTCCACTTGCCCCATTGTCCTGTGAATATCAAGCAGCTTCTCAACATCCTCTTTAATGCAAGGTGGCACAAACACAGTAGGAGGTTTTAAGTTGTATAAACCTCTACTAGCTACATACATTGGCAGCCCTCCCTAAAACATTCAAAATCAGAATTTGTTTAAGTTAAATCTACACAAAATAAATTGTATGTTTGGGTGTATGAGATAAACTATAAAACTAGCCACCAAAGCGATTATGCTTAAAATCAACAAAAACAGATTCAGAGATTACTGGTAATGGCAAGAAAGTAAAGCATCAGGTTACCTAAAATTTGCGCATGATATGCCCTATCAAAGTTAATATGATTAGACAAATGGGAATTTGAGAAGTTTCATCAACACGTAGAACAAGACACTACAAACATCCTCTCAATGTAAGAGAATATTGTCGAATGCACCATATCAAATGGAATAAAATATTCTTAGAAGGACTCTGCTTATTTTACTTTTCTTATTAAAAGTCTAAAAGAAAAAAAAAATGGAAAACTCCACAAGGTAACACTCATTATTAAGAAATTAATTTGTTATTTGCTTAGAATGCCATGGACATTCCCAATTATGGGAAGCCCAAAGGAACAAGAAGCTTACAATGTGGTCAAGATGAGCATGAGTAATACACACAAAGTTTTGTTGAATTGCCCTTGTGGGACACCTCCCAATATCGAAAGCACACTTAAACTCAGGAATTATAATACACGTCTCTTGCCCACCAATTGAGAGCCCCTCAATCATATAACCTTCCAAGTCCACACCTCTCTTCAGAACCTGCGCCTTTGCTATCCTGTACTGCTCTTCTTGGTTGATTGCTTTGCTTATTTCCGATAAAAATCCTGACCCTTTATGGGCATTGGCCACGTTAACATGCGTTTGCTCTGAAATTTTGTGGGTCAGTGGCTTTTGCGAGGAAATCGGCTGATGAAATGGGAAAATTTGAGGGGCTTTGAAGGGTGAATTGCTCAAAGAAATTTGCATTGTTTTACAGTGGTTTTGAAAAAATGATGCATCCAAATGGAAGAAAGAGAGACGGATATGGGTTTTTAGGAGGTTTTAGAGACTGTTCTTTCTTGGGTTCGTAGAGAGCGCACAATATAGATACGCAAAACAACCAGGTAATGCTGGGCATCGGCTAAGGTTATACTTTTTGTGGCATTTCCCGATTGTTTGGTTGGGGAGGAAAATAAATAAATTGCAGAAAAAAAGTAGAAAGAAAAATTTTATTTTGATATGTTTTGATATTGTAATAGCAAATTTTGTCTTGCAAGTTTTGCTCTTTCATCCTTTCTAACAAATTATATTTTAAAATTCTTTATTAAAAAATTAATTTTTTTAATTCAAAATTTCAACTTCTTACTTATTTACTAATTGCTAGGAGTCATAATACAAATTATTGAGCTGATAGAACTTATAGATCAAGAAAAAGGTGAATTGACTTTTTACAAAAATTAATAAATAGAATTTGTGATATTATTTTAGTAAAAAAATGAGATATAATAATTTTTTTTGAAAATTTGATGAATATGTAATTTCAAAAGTATGTAATCATTTAATAAGAGTTGAAAATAATTTGATTGAAATTAAAAGAATTTCTTAGGTGAAAAATTGTGAAACTTCTTTTCTTGAGAAAATGACATTTTTGAAAAAATAAAATATAGATAGAAAAATAAAGAAAGAATATCAAAAAATTTTATAAAAGTTTGATGGTTCAAAAGAAATGCATTTTGAGTTCATTCATCTCTTTTTAAGTTCTTAAATATTATTTGAAGTATTTACTAACTTTTTGCTAAGTTATAGTAACTAGTTTTAAAGATTCTTTAAATCTATACTAAGATTTTTATAAGCACTTAATTTTACAAGACTTTTCTAATCTCTATTAGAATTTTAATCACCACTTAACTTTATAAAATTCATAATTTTTAATAGGATTTTGCAACCACCTAACTTTATAAGATTCTCTCGATCTTTACTACAATTTCACAAGATATAAGAAAGATTTTTCTCACCTAGTTTTAGAATGACAAGTACAAGAGAGCTTCGATTTTTGCTAAAATGAGAGTTAAAGAGAATTTACAATTTGTAGTACAATGCTTGTTCTTCTTATTTTCAAAGACATGCAACTTATTTATAGAAAAAAAAATGATGAAAGCAACTTTGGTTTCAAGTCATATTTTCTTTGACCTCAAGTTATCTTTAGTTCCAACTTTGGCTTCAAGTGATATTTTCTTTGAAATTTGTCAAAATTGGTTTCAAGACACTATTTAGCTCTAAGTTTGAAATTTGAACTTTATGACTCCAAGTTTGAAATAAAAAAAAATGGCTTCATAAAAGTTTGACTTGCTTAAAAAGCTTCATATATCTCATGTATTAATTATACCATATATGAACTATATCAAACAAAGTTTAACCATATTTTTATCCTTTTCTGATTTTCATTTGAGATAGCAACCTAGTTACTATTTTATTGGAAATTGATTTTCTTTTAAAAATTTGATCCAGCTAACTTGTATTGCAAAAATACTATTTAGAACTATTTTTCCAACTATAAAAAGAGTATCTTCATATCATATATTATTTTTTTATTAATTTTAGTACATATTAGATAATTTAAAATTTAAAATTTCCTCTCATTTTGAATTTCCTTCTCTTTGACAATTAAAGGCTTACAATAACTACTAAATATTAACCATTAGAGTTAGTCAACTTTCTTTTAAAGAATTAAATATTAAATTGTAGCCAATAAGATAATTACTTGGAAGTTAAATTTGACATTTTTAAAATAAAAATAAATAAAAAATTCTAAAGAAATTTTTTCACATTGGAAAATATTTTTTTATAAAACAAATTGGGTTTTGAAAATATAAAAGTGTGATGGCCCAAAATCCATTAAATATTTGATGGATTTGAAAAATATAACTTATTAATTTTGTATCCAAATAAGTTAAATATATAATAAAACTAATAAGTTCAAATTCTAACTTATATTTTAAAATTTTAAAAAAATTATGATTTAATAAATCCAACTTATTTCTCATTTGATTCCTCGTGAGTGTCACTAGTTTTTTTCTCCTTTGCTTACAGTTGAATTTAATTAGAATTGGGTTTTTCCAAAGTATAAGATAATACTTTAAAAAATATAATATAATATAATATAATAATATTTTATAAAAAATTAAGACAATGAGTGATCATAAATTTAAAAATTATTTTTAATTAATTATTACTTATTAAAGTTTAAGATTTGATTTTTTTATTAAGAGTTGTGATATTATGTTTTGGATTTAAATTAATCCACTATCAATATAAATTAATTTTATATTATTATCCAATTATATATTATTATATTAATAAAAATTATTAAAATTCATTTACTACTATTAAAATTTTTAATTATTATTACTTATTAATGACATATCTTTTCATTTATTAATAGTATAAAATATTTTACATTATTAATAAATCAAGTTCGAATCCTTACATTATATCCTTTGAAGTATAACTCATATCTTGATTTTTAAAAAAGTTCAATCAAATTTGCCTCAAATAGAATCCCTCAAATCATAAATCTTTTGCATGTAATTTTTTTTAAAAAATATTAATAAGGCTAAAATGTAATTTAGGTCCATCTAAAATATATATTGTGTGATTTTGGTCTCTTTAATTTAAAATAATCTATTTCACTTTCTTAAGTATTAAATTAGTGCACTTTTAGTCCCTTGTTTGATTTTTGTTAATTTTTGCCAATTTTTGTCAACTCTTGTTTAATCTTTAAGCATTCAATGCACTAATTTTTAGATAAATCATTTTTTTAAAATTTTTATAGGATATTAATTCTCAAATTGATTAAAATTTTCACATGTAATTATTGACTTTGTTTAGAATTTTTAAAATATAGATAAAAATTTCTTTTCATACTTATATGGAAGTTATTTTAGGTTAATACAAAAGAAATATTAATTGAAAATGGTTTTGTGAGATGAAGAAATTGATAAAAATCAACTACAAAAATTAAAATTACACCAATTTAATATTTAAGGGCCAAAATAAATTATTTTAAATCAGAAGGACTAAATTTATACAATTAATATTTTAAAAGGACAAAAAATGCCGTTAAACCTATTAATTAATAGGTGACACTATAATAGCAAATTGGCAAAATTGCTACTAATAACACACTTTAGCATCGTAACATGTGCACTCATTTTACAGGTCCACCAAAACCTCTTTTTTTGGAGGGGGATTGTTTATGAGTTATGCATATAAGTTTTAAAATTTCAAAATTGAATCATAAATTGAATAGATCTATGAATCCAAAATTGAACCTTTCTAAAACTTGATAAATCCAACTTGCCCAACAAGCTTGAAACACTAGTAGATTCAAGCAAGAGAACAATCAATCTTTGAACAAACTAAATTTTGACAAAAGAGGCAAACTCAAAAAAGAATAAATGATATTTTAAAAAAATTAGCAAAAACATTCTTAAGCAAAATAGTGATACTTATGTTGGAAAAGAATTAATATTATTCCCAAATCATTATGTATCAAGGCATGATTTATTATGCATCACAAATTTTCTCTTTTACAGATAGGATAAAAAAACATTATGCGTATGTGTACCTTTTAATTGAGTTCTAAATGAATCCCTAAATTCATGACTTTTATCTAACAATTGATATCTTTCTTGAGTTCCTCCTTGAGAGAGTTCCAATTTATAACCTTCATCCTGAAATGTATCTACAAGTAACAAATAAGATATAATGGTGATAGAAGTCTCTCTCCTTCCATAATGACATACTATGTGTTCTCTCTTAGAAAGAAATTATATCTATACTCACAATGAGATAAAATATAGCACCCTTTATCTTTGGAGTTAAAGGACCTCTTTTATTAGTTTGTTTGAGCCATAAATCCTACTCATCATAGGATTCATATCCAGCTAACCTAAATTTGGTCCTAAATACTAATAGAAGAAAATCCATTACTATATAGTCACTTTATTTAGATTAACAAAATAATGTTAACATTAATCATTATTTATGAATTAATGTGAGGCCCACAATTAAAATTTTCAACAATCTCCTATTTTGGTCCATGTTAATTTATAAATAATAACTACTTGAAAGTTAATATTAATATTAATATCTTATGATATTATTTCATCCATAGGTCTAATTAAGTTCGTAAACATCTAACAATACTAAATATTATATCTAAAGGAATATTAATATTAAACATATTGAATATCAACACTAAACCAACCAAACAATTAATATTTGTAAAGGATATAAACATTATGTGCATAATAGGATTTGCATTACTTTAATGTGACCAAATATAAATCTTCACATAATGGTTTCAGTATTTGTCCAAGATGTCCTATGAGAAACAATATTCTCAATACATAATGAAATAGGTTTTAAATATCTCTACTCATACTCCATAACAAAAAATGTGCACAAAATATATGGTGATAATATGAATATCTCATTATAAGTATTTCATTCAAACATATTTTGAGATATTAATGAGCTCATATCATAAAAATCCCACTAACCTAAAAAATGGAAAGGCTTAGGGAAATTCATATCATTTATATGATCATGTTTTATATTAAATCTTAAGCTTTGGTTAGTGGATCCAAGAACATACAACCTATAAAAAATAAATAATATGTTTGCATATCTTTTTGCTCACAAATTGGTACTTCAAATTGAAATTCTTTAGGTGAGCAAATTTATTATTACTTAAAGAAAAGACTATGATAGCAATATTATTGCACCATAAAAAATGGTTAGGACTAAAAACTCTCAACCTATTAGCTTGATAAGGACATTTATAACACATGACGTGCCTTACTTCTATAATAAAAGTTGTTATAAATGACTACTCAATATTTTTCATGAATAACTCTCCTAACACACACCTAGACATGGATTTATGATTACTTAGATAACCAATGAAATAAGTATAAGTAAGTTATACATGTGAGATCTCATGATCTCCTACAAGTTAATGTGTAGTCATTTATACCACTCAAATACATTACCAATAGTAGTCTAAAACTGCTAACTCAAAACAATAATAAGCTACTTACGACTGATGCATATGAGATATTTCTTTTCACTTAAAAAATATTTGGGCCTAATAAATTTAACCTTTTTGGATTAATGAACAAATAGGAAAGCATATTGATATGTAAGGTCTTATTTGGTACCATAAACAAGATAAGTCAAATATCCTTAGTTTTATCACCTAGACCTTAGCATCTATTTATTTATGAAAAGAGATACTCCCAAGCCTTTTATTTCAATTTTAGTTGTATTGTCTCAACCGACCTATTCATATTGGCATTAATTAGTAAAATGTCATCGTTGCGCAAAACTAGAATTACCATAAATGTTCATACTTATTATAATATACTAGTTTGCATTTCTCTTCTCAAATTTAAGAAAAAATATAATCTCATTAAAATTAAGATACAACCATATAAATTAAAATTTGTATTTTTTTCCATTTAGAAACTATTTAGTTATCAGGTTACAAATTAAAAAGGCTATTATGTTCTTCAATGAATATGGTTTCCACCAAAATGAGTGTACTATAATGATTCGAAGTAAGTTTTAAAATGTTAAGAGAGAAAAGTTTTTGACAATTTATGCCTTCTTTCTAACTACAATTCTTAATTATTGATTAACTTAATCTTGAGCCCACAAATCTATTTGAACATCCTCTTTTCAAACTTAAAATTTGTTTCTGATTAGCTTATGATTGACAAGCAATTGATCTTGCTCCTAAACACAATGGCTATAATCTATTCAATTAGATCAAGGAAAGTTTATGAGATATTCCTATAAGGAGTTTTATAATTATTTTGCTCTACTATTTGCACTGGATTAAAACATGGGATGACATAAGTGGATATGTCAATTCATACATATAATGGAGTCATTGCACTTTGTTTTTGACTTGCATCTTTTACAATCTCTGATAACTCCCACTATCCATGAACATCCTTTAAATGGATCAATTCAATGAAGACTTAGAGATAATTTTAAGGTTGATTTTTCTTTTTTTTAAAAAAGGTTTTACAAAACCCTAATATATCTTTATCAAAACATGTACCTAAATAAACATATCAAAATAAATTTTATTTGTCTAAATATGAAAATTAGGAAAAATAATTTTTCTTAATGAAAAGGTATTATGTTTTTGGTATAAAACAAATCATAAAAGCTAACCATCATCTCTAGCTCTTATACACCTTCAGAACATCAAAATTTTGATAGAAACCACTCAATGTATCCAAGTCAAAAAATTATCTTTATAATTTTCAAGTTTATAATAATTAATAAATTTTAGAATATGCTTCTACAATCCATTGACCTCATTATGGGTTGTTTTCTCAAGTAATGAGAAATTATGCCCTTTTATCAATTTATTGAAATTCATAAATTTTCCATAATGAAAAACTAAAGGGTCGAAGCGTTCATAGGGTAAAAAATGCTTCATTTGATTATTCAATCCATAATATACATATTAACCATCAAATTGACTCAATTCGAGTGTGACTAATTTCATATTCCACTTTTGCACTTATAATTGGATTTATATTAACAATGGGTTCTACTTTTAGGATTATTAGATGCATTTTTTAGAATTTAGCCCTATTTAATGTAACTTGTCCCATTTAGTGTCTTTAAAATTTTATTGCATTGAAATAAAATTAAGGAAAATGTTCTAGTCACTTGATGCATGTCAAAACCTTAATTATGCTAATATTTTTTTCCCAAATTAACTATGCAACCACATTAGTATTATATTATAAGGGCTAACATTGTAGGACATTTAAGTTCTTACAATATATAATTAAATATTACATTCTTGAAATATAACACCAAAAGGGTGTGTAAAAATTTTAGGAATATAATATCTATTCTTATACTAATTTTATCGCCATTGTACTGTATTAATAATATTAAATACCCTTTGATGTTATATTATTAATACAACCTTCCCTTTAAATAATTTTAAAACAATTTTCCTTTTCAAAAATTTTGAACAAAATTTTATGTAATTGATCTCATGAAAGTAAGTATGCAATTACACAAAATTTTTATAGTATAATATGAATATATAGTAATTCTCATGAAATGTAATAATATTTCATAAATTATTATATCATGCAAACAATTTCAAAATTGCTACATTCCAGTATGTTGCTAATATTATAGAAATCATATAAGAAAAATTTAGGTTCAAAATAAGCTTATTAGATATTTAAATAAAATGGATAAAAAAGAATCAAAAATATTTTTTTCAAGAAAAATTTAGAAAATGTCCATTTCAAAGTGCTTGGAGAATAAAGTATAATGGTGTAATCATTGAAGGGAGGATGGCATGTGGCCTCTATGCATTGGTAGTGCAACTGGGATTGTGTGTCATTTGTGTTAATCATTTTATTTACCTGATTGGGCTCTACATAGGTTGGATTTGACTTGATCTGATTTGGAAAGCAACTTGACTCCATTTTAGATGATTTTCTAAGGATTTTCATTTAAAAATACACCAAACTAATTTCTAGCTGATTTAATAGAAAAATGCAATCCAAAGCACATTAAAATTTAAATTTAATTTTTCCCAAGTTTAAATTTAAATGCACATTAAAAATGCAATCCAAAGCACAACCAAACTTGATAATTTTGGGATTCTTAGCACCTTAAAGCTTTTAATTTTTTTAAAAAAATAATGCACACAATGCACAAAACATATTTCAAAACAAATGCAAATTTAAACTTTATCTAAAATGTACTAACGATCAAATTAAAGGGAGGTTGAAAACTTACTTGCAATGTGTATATATGAAGCTCTAGGAAAGGCTTCACATTCCAATTGTGCACTCAATCCACATTTCTAGAGATGGAATCTCATGTAGTGTGCAATAACAACACACATGTTCAACCATATAATGGAAAAATGTAAAAAATGATCTAATGGAGATGTAATACTAATAAATGCATTCACACAAAAAAAATGCTAGTTTATTGTCTGTGTTACATGATTTCATCCAAGCTAAAATAATACACATTTAGCATCATATATATACTTGCAGCAAACTCACATATACATATTTTAGAGCGTGTATGTGTGTATACTATGCACAAAACATGTTTAATTTAATCATATACATGTTTTAGTATATGATATATATATATATATATATATATATATATATATATATATATATATACACATTGTATTACTAGTGAAAAATAGCCAAAATGCATATACTAAAAAATTGCTTTTCCACTTTATAATCTAGTGCACATGTTTACTCAATGACATATTGTGAAAAGCTTTTGTTTAGAAGGAAAAATTCATATACACATATATGGACAATATTATTTAGAGCAATATCTCATAATATCAAAATAACAAAAGCTTTTCAAACACATATATGATACACCAATATAGAAACTAGCTCTTATGCAAGTATAATTAGTAAAACCCATGCATATCAAACATGTAAGAATTATGATTATAAAAATTTAGTTGCAAATTAGGGACATGCAAAGGAGATATCTCATATATGTTCAATCAAACAAAATTAACATATTCATTTCATATGCAAAGTCATATATAATTCACATACATAAAATACAAAATTCCAAGCTTAAAAATTTAGCAAGGAGAGAGAGAGTAAAGGTACATTTTTCATAAAATTGACCATGATACATGATGTAATTTGGCTCTGATACCACTATTGGAAAAAAATTAATATTGTTAAAAAATCATCATGTATGAAGGCATGATTTATTATGCATCATAACATTTCTTTTTTACAGAATAGAGTAGAAGAACATTATGTGTATAACTTTTAATTGCAATTCTAAATGAATCCCCAAATTCATGACTTTAATATAATAATTGATATCTTTCTTGAATTCCTCCCTGAGAGAGTTCCAATTCATAACCTTCATCCTAAATGTATTTATAAGTGATAAATAAGATAAAATGTGATAGAAGCCTCTTTCCCTCAATGAAGACATGTTGTGTGTTTACTTATGAAGAGAAACTATATCTACACTTACAATGGGATAAAATGTAAGAGGCTCTATCTCTAGACTTGAAAGACCTTTTTTATTAACTGGGCTAGGTCATGAATCCTACTTATTATAAGATTTATGCCCAACCTAAATACAATACAAGAAAACCCATTACTATATAGTTACTTTATTTCGATCAATAAAATAATATTAACAATAATTATTATTTATAAATTAATTTAAGGCTCATAATTAAAATTTTCAACAAACTAAACATTGTTAGGGATGATATAGAAATAGCGTTAAACTATCATCAAAGCATGTAAAATGTAAAATCTAGTAATGGGTCATAGAATTTGTACCAGATTTAAAAGATTCAATGGAAAAAATAAGTGAAAAAAACCAAAACCAAAACCAAAAAATAAAATGTAGAGATTAAATGAATGAACATCAAATCTAATATATCTAGATCACTAGATACAAATTTGAAAATGTAATTTTGAAAGTGAGTGTGTTGTTAATATAATTCTTCCTCTTTGAATTAACCACTTCCATCTTGTGCTACTACTAAATCTATGATCTTGTTGCTTTAAAAAATCTAGAATTGAATTTTTCAAAATTAATACTAAAGGTTTTTAGTGGTGTTAAGCTCTCAATTACATCTTCAAACATAAGCAAGTCTCTATATTTGGAACTATGGAAGAAAATAAAATTAGTTGACAACTAAGGAGAACTAAAATTTGTTGGCAAAATGCATGAGTAACAAGACCCATGCTTCATAGGTTAAGAATAAATATTTTGTTATTATTTTTATGAGTTTAGGTTTACGTTAAGATAAGGTAACGTCACACTTATGATTGTAGTGGGCTAAAAGGATGGGTCTGACTACTATAAAGCCATTGAGTAAAGTAGTGTCTTTGCCATTAGAGTAGGAATTTTTTTGATAAATCTAAATCATGGGAAAAGGAGTAAGATACGGAGAGGTTGTAGAAAAGAAAGGATATATTTATAATTTTGGAAAGTTCTAGACTTAAAAAATATAATATTTATTTGTTGTACTAATTTTCAATACTTATCCATAACTATTAAATTTTCATACTTCTAAAATTTATAATTCAAAAACCATGCTATCATAGTATAATAAAGCTTGTTTCTACCTAAGTTTCCACTTAATAAATAAAGAAAAATGTAAATAATCACTTTCACTTTATAGTGATGGCCTAATAAGGAATAATATGTAAAATTTTGTAAAATTTATTTATAGAAAATTATATGTATTTTTTAAAAATTTTAAATTTATTTATTAAAAATTTCTACATTTCAAAAGTTTTAGGCTGATAACAATTTCCCACCACCTTTCAATTCTTTGGTGTGATTAAAGATTAGTTAACTTTGAAATTTTGAAGTTAACTATAAGTTATATTTTAATAGATATTTAAAAAATTCATAATCATCAATATTTTTGTTGTAATTTTTTTCATTCAAAGTTATGATTTTTACCAAAAAAATGTATCCTTTATTGGTAGAATTCCAACTTTTTATATACTTATTATCGGTAAAATTCATACAACATTAAGTGAAATTTTTGCAAGACTTTTTTGGAAAAATTTGAACAATTTTATAAAATTTCACAAAATTTTAAATAAATACTAAAATATTACCTTAACATAATGCATAATCTTGATAACCCTCCCTTTGATTTTATGTTCTATTTATTTTCATGGAAACACATTTTTTGAGGGAAATCTTATTTACTTATATATAAGTAAAAGAGTTTCATATCATTTCTATTCCAAGTGATTAAAAAAATAATATAGAATACCATAATAGTTGGGAAAGTAATTTACTTTTTAATATATAAGATGTTATTTTTCATTATACTCCTTATATTTGATATTAAATAAATAAAATATTTTTTATTATATCAATATTTTATAACTATAAATATAAATAAATAATATTATTTATACAAAAAATATTTTCTATCTAGACAAAACAAAATAAACCATTAATTTAACCAATGACTTGCGCAACCTTTTTTGTGTCACATAATTTACACTAGCTTGTTATAGCATAGACTTCACATTATTATACATGTTTAATTTAAATTTGAGGCAAGAGAACTCCTTTACTTTGCAGGTGAAAGTTTGTTATTAAGATTTCCTTCAATACACATAAAAAAATTAAGGCTAAGCGATAGAATTTAATTAAATTATATTAATAATGAAAACTCACACCTTAATTTATGTGGAAGAAACATAAAGAAATACTTGATCAAAATTTTAAGGAATATGTTTTGACTATCGATTAATTTAATATTATTAGTTAGGTTAAAACTTTAAAGAAGTAAGTTAAGTGTCCAAATTTAAAATTGATGACATAAGTTGAAATAAGTTTTAAAGAAGTCTAACGTATTTTTGCTCGTTATTTTAATAGGTGAAACAAAATTACATGCACATCACATGTTAATGAAGTGAATGCTTGAATTAATGCCAAATTCACGTGTAACATAAATCTTTTGTAATGGTCCCGTTATTAATAAGTAACATAGAATCGTTATAGTGTAAAATATGATCAGATAGTTTTGACATGAATTTAGGATTTTCTTAAATGGGCTTAAACTATTTATTTTTCAATTTATTGAAAGAATTTAATTTAATTTAATTTATACTATTACTTAGCTTAATTCCACAAATAAAATTGAGTCTGTTAGAATTTGAAATTTTTTTTCTAAGTTTGGGATACTTTCCTTGAAGGGTTATATGAAATATGCATTATTTGAAAAATAAAAGTCTTGGTAATTATTTCTTTTGTAATTTTATATCAAAGAGTAATTTTTAATGAATTTTTAAAAACCTAAAATAACTATTTTGAGAAATCATTATTTTTAAAATTTTTCAAAATTTGACATTTTTAACTAGAATACAAAATCTAGATTTTTATTCTTTGGAGTTTTGATTTTTTTTGAATCCAAATGAGGGGTATTTCCTTATCCATTTGACATTTTACTCTCCATTTACTTAAATGGTAGAAGTATAAATAAGGTGCTGAACCGTGATCCTAACCTAATGAACTGTGACCTAGACCACTTAGACCTAATAAACTCAATAAATAGACTCGATAAAAATCCTAACCCAAAACAGAACACACGAAATAATAGCAGTAGAATAGAAAACACACTCTGCTTTTTAACTTTTTTTTTCTTCTTTTTCCTCTCCCATTTCTACCTATTCAAGATAACTTCTTTTTTTCACATTCCCATGTATTTTCTTCCATTCCCACCCTTTATTTTGCTACTTCTCTTCTCATTTTTGGATTTTTGAGGTTTTGGAGATTCCAAAACTTCTCCTATAAATCTATTATTTTTGTTCTTTCTTTTACCTAATAAGATAATTCCTAAGCTTTATTCTCTTATTTAGGAGTTAAATTGATGTTGATTTGTATTTGAATTGCTATTTGATTGCTTGTACAAAGTTAAAGAATACTTTTTAATGGCACTGGTGGTTCCTGAAATAGTAAGAAGTCAAACTAAGCATATTGACCATTTTGTGAGTAGATAATGTGTAGTTCTACATTTTTATATATTTTTTAAACTTCTCTATACTTGTAAATTATTAATTTTATTAATTGTTATTATTTCTTATGTATTTTAATTCCATATATATGTAGAGCTCTAGGTATTCTTATTACAAGCACCTTAAAAATTTTTTTTGAGTTATAGTAATTAAGAATGGTACTAAAATGACTCTATGATGAGAAAATTGATTTATGTGATTTATTTTTAAATAGTGTATGATTGGAACCTTATTGTATAATGTTCTTTTGAAAGGTTATTATAGATGAAGTGATAATGTATTGAATTTTCATGTATGCTTGTAAAATTAATTTTTGATGAGTTTGGAATGATTTGATGTTGGAAATGTTGATTACCATGATTGAAAGCCTTGATGAGCTATTCATAGTTGAAAAAAGTATGGATTGAGATTGATTTAAACTATTAATATATGAAATTATTTATTTCCAATAATTTTCTTATATAACTATTACTTATATATATACATGGTGTTTTGTTGTTTTTATAAACTTATTTTAGGAGAAGACTAGTTGGAAATTGTAGGTAAGGTAGTGATGACATTAGCCTTAGTGTACTTTAATTTAAATCTTAGTTAGCAAGGGAGTTACTAACCCTGTGTGTTTGCCAACATACGTGGATTGGTTTATAGTAACCTGATGAGTTACCTTGGAGTTGAAAGCTCTCTTGAGATTTTTATTTCACAAGTGGAATGTTCATGTTTATTAATTATAATTGAAAATATCCCACCTCAAAGTGTAATTTTGATAGTTTATGTATTTTAAAATTTATTAACTTTGATTTTGATTACTTATTTATCATGAATATATTGTATTGAAATTTTTACCATAAATCTATATTCATGATTATACTATGATTAAAGAACCTATTATTAATCTTTTGGCTTGAAACTTATATTTTAGTATTCTACTTTTATTAAACATTCCAATTGCTATTTTATGAAATATGATTGTATAACTGTCATGATATCTTTTTATATTGAAAAGTTATTTAATCCTTTTTAAGAAAAAACTCATGCCGTGACTTGTTCTATTTCTATTGGAAATTCATATTATCTATTCACTGAGTTAATAACTCACTTTTTGTTGTAATATTTTTTAGATAGAGATTTGATTTTGGATCCATTGTCTATAGCTCTTTAGAGAGAAAGAGGAGTATTTTTTTATGGTGAGTCATATACTTTGTTCGTGTGGGTTTGATGTAAAATTTTTATATATTTTAAAAATTATAAAATTTTGAATACTCTTAGATGTGCTCCATTGAACCCACAGGCAAGGCATGCTTTTGATGATTTACATATATGTATTTTATTATATTGTGAAGGATTATCTGGTTACAAAATGGTATGGATATTTTGTTATTATATGGATTATTATGTGAATGTTGAGAAATGAAAAAGTCCATGTGGGATTATATGCATGTGAAGAATTAATAAATGTATGATGGTTATTTGCTCTCTTAAGTTTGAATCAGGTTACAAATTATTCTATAATGTTTTAGGCTAACATAGTTGTGTTTTTCCTTTAAGGTTATGTGCTGGTCACGGCCCTTAGTTTTCGATTGTGACATCTTTGATTACAAATTTTCAAAGATTTGAGATCAAATCCAATTATTTTAAAGTTGAAAATATTTGCAAATACCCAACCAATTTATACAATTGAGTAATGTATTTATTTTATAAAATTAACAAAAACTAACATGGAAAAAATTAATATATCTAAATCAACAATATTCAGACCTCTTTGATTAAAAAAATCTCTTTGATAGAAAAATTAGGGATGAAATTTGTAAAAACAATAGCAATATTTAGATTCCTTTGTTCGACAATTTTATGATGGAAAAAATGCTAAATAATTCTTCCCTCAAAGTCAATAATAGATACATTTGGCTTCTCTCTCCCCCAACTGTCATATGTTCCATTATACAAGTATTACTTTCCCTAATTGTTCATATTAGAAAATAATGGTTGATTTGGTATGATGTTAACGTTATTCAAAGTTATTTATAACGTATGGTGTACAATAGCAATGAGGATTTTTGGCACAATAGTGTGCTACACACAACATAACATATGAAAATTTTATTTATAGCACATATTATATTATAATATTTCATGTATTTTAAATAGAACAATAAATCAAATATATAGCAATAAAATAGTTAAAATATAAAAGACAATATAACATTCTATTTATCAACTTCTAATTTCACTTGAATGTCTACAAATGAAAGCATTGATTAAAATGTCGACTCATATAATGAGAATAATAGGATAAAAGAAAAAACATATTGAGATTTTGAAATTCTCTCTAATTAAAACTTGCCGGGAACTTCATATTTCTATTTTGAGAAGTATTGTATCAAATCCCACCCACAATAATCTCAAAATTCTATCCTTTTGTCATTAAGTTCAATAGAGAAAAAAAATTAAAAAGATAGAGATAAAAAACTAAAATAAAAATGAGTAATCAAAGACGTGCAGAGAAGCGAGAATATTAAAAAACAGGCAAAGAGCAATTAAAAGGAAAAAACACAGAGTATAAACAAAAGCAGAAAGGCAAAGAAATCAGGTAAAAAATTGAGGAGATTGAATGTATGTGTGTGTGTATATATATATAATTTTAATCGGACAGGCCAAATTGTTTAAAAAATAAATGAGCCAGGCTAAAACTCAGATGATTATATTTCATACAATTATATATAAAAAATTTCACTTAAAACCTAATGACCTGATTCACGTATACATCCAATTGTAGGATTGTTGCCGAAATAAGTGCAATAGTGCTGCCCTCACTATTGAGCAGAAGGTGCAAATTGCTCCCGCCTTGCCTGAGTCATTTTATTTGAGCAACGCAACAGGCATGGTCTGGTGCAACATGCTTAAACGCATCGCAATGCACCTTGACAAGCGCAGTAACGTGCTTTTAATAACCATGAGATCATTCATTGTAAAGCTCTGTAAAAACCACAATATTGAGATCAAAATGTCAATAGCTTATTGTCTGCGATCAAAACCTCAAAGAATAGTTTCTTGTTTGTGACCAAGACCTCAAAAGTATATTCACATGGGCATTTATACTGCAAGTACACCAAAGTCTGTATTTTGTACATCAGAGTGCTGCTTGTCACATGCGAAAGGTGTCATGCCCTAAGCACACACCCCTCTCATAGGCACCAGAGGGTGCTGCCTAGGATGTGAGGCCCTTGATGTGCGTCAAGCATTTTTTTTTGTACATTGAAATGATAGAGAGAATGCACAGGAAGGCATAGAATTTTACTCTGACCACCAAAATAGATTACAAACTAGAACAAAGCACACACGTACCTATTCGAAACCAATGACAAGATAAACGTGTGTGTTTCATATGCTACATCACTGCAGACTGTGACTCTTGAATTTGACAAAATTATCTCTGCATCTTGCAAGGTGAAACCATGAATGATGGGCAGAGGAAACCCTTTCCCAAGATGCCCATTAGCATATGGCAAGCAGACGGTTTGAATAAGCGTCCACACAACCGGCTGCAGAAGAAACAAGACATCTTTCATTAGTAAAGGACGTTAAAGAAAATTGTTGACACAACATCATACATAAGACAGCCACCTGAATAAGGTACATGCGCAGATTGCCAATATTACTCCATTTCAGTGACATTGAAAAGTCGTCCAATCTGATGGCACCTGCTAGGTTATTTCCATTGATTTTGATTGAACCTGAGGCTTGAATGACCTGAGCAAACAGGATGCAATGCAACGACATTAATTATTGGAAGGATTGGAATTATGACAACAGAGAAGAAAACAATTTCAATTTAGCAAATAACTAGTGCACACAAATGAAAAACACATGATCTTATGAGGAATAACCATGTGTGATGAAAAAGGAAGCCCAAGAAAAAACACCCTATAGGTTTTGGAACATTGATTAATGCTTCTATATTTTCTTGACTGTACGAGGTACAACATGGCATTTATATTTATGCCGTCTATGTTAATTATATATCCTCCAAGAAAAACTTTCCATCCAGCACACAGCAAGTTCTTGGAATTCTAAATGATCGGGGGAATAAGATTAGACTATTTTGACTGAATGATTTTTCTTTAATTATTTAATCTCAGCTATAATAGATTGCAATCCATGAAACTAAAAATTATTCAAGCATAAATCTGAATCTGAGAATTACACCAGACAGACACTAACTGCCACTAATATTGCAGGCCTTAGGACTCTGTGAGGGGAAATCAGCAGAGTGGAAAATTGTCTAGCTAGATTCTTGATTAACTCGGATGGCTATAACACCAAAGCTGATACAGATTGACTTCTTTAGAAAACTAAATTGAGTAAAATATTTGGTTGTTCAAAAGGTTTCTTTGCCACTCATTCTAGGCTTCATTTTACATGCATACCTCAAATTAGAGAAACATCCAAGTAATATTCAGGATGGTTATGATAAAAGCATATATATACAAGTACAAAGCATCATAACAAATAGTGACTAAAAATAGTATGCGTCCTACCAATGAGATGCAAGCCACAGGTATCAATTCATCCTTTTCCACAACATCCACAGTTAAGTCTGCAAATATGTGGGCATCAGCTTTCTGATTTGAAATTGCTACAATTGGAGGAGAAGATAACGATATGTTCAAGTTCATGTCATGATTAGGATATTTCTTGTACAGTTGGGGAATGACAAATCTCCACCCTGCAGTGTTTAATAAAGACTGATCTGGTACTTTGTCCACAATCCAGTGCATAAATTTTGCCTGAATACAGAAGGTAAGCTCTCATTTGACACTAACCAAGTAAAAGCAAAGAAGGATACAGTCAATAATCTATGCTTCAAGATCATGACCACAAACCAAGGGTGAAAACAAAAATATCTAACTATTCCTGATTCCTGAATGTTGAAGATCCAAACTTACATTATAATACAACGCTGATGCAGAGTTGAAAACAGCCTCATCCAAAGTGATTCCTAGCATTTTTGATGAATTTGCGCAGAGAACTGAAAGTTTTGAATTTTTGTGCCAGTGGGAATAGAGTGCAGCACTTCTTGCTTTAAATAACCCATTTATTTCAAACTCAATAGATGAACTACTTAACAATGGATCATTGACAAAAGTTAAATTCAAAGAAGCATTATCATCCACCGGAATTTCCCTTGGAAGATCTTGCAAAAATGAGTCAAATTTTGAAATTCCTTCCCTAAGTTTCTTGGTGATAGCTTTTTCTACTGCTGACCCAATTTGCCCCTCAAAAGCATCAATCATTCTGTCAGACATGAAGCAAAAGTACAAGTCACAAAACAATAAAAACATTTTCTACCTTAAACATGTGACAATGCAATCAATAATAAAAATGATGAAAATTCATTACCCTGCAGGACCCCAAATATTATTTACCAGGTGAATTATAAAGTTCATTTGCCACAAGAATAGCAAGCCTATCAAATGCCCCTGTCCTCTTTAGCTAACATAATAGAGAGAGGATTCATCTCACTTGTCGGCAAAGGCAGGTAATTGAAAGAGAACCAAACCTCTGGGTGGTAAGTCTGGTGACTGCATATATAATGTTGCTATGCTAGACACAAGGGACTTTCCATTGAAGTTACTCATAACAAAGGGAGGGTTCTTGCAAAAGTATATGTTATATTATTGTAGATATGATAAATCTCAC
The DNA here is from genome assembly GCA_020226215.1 of Sindora glabra. Taxonomy (NCBI): domain Eukaryota; kingdom Viridiplantae; phylum Streptophyta; class Magnoliopsida; order Fabales; family Fabaceae; genus Sindora; species Sindora glabra. Next base: position 18,537,625 of record CM035230.1, on the reverse strand, counting down.
ATTCAACACTTTGCTCATGGCTAGATCATCCATGTGTGCTATCCACATTGCATGATCATGCCCAATTCATGTTGATGTTTTCAAGAAACTATTCATCAGTTACGCTCAGACTGCATTATCTGATAGTAATTTGGTATTAAAATATTCATTTGCTTGCTTCTTGTTTATAGCATATTTTAAGGAGGCTATAGTACAATTTAAAGTTATAAAATTGGTATAAGGGTCAGCAGAAAAGTGTAATAATGATATCTTGAAAATTAAAATTTATTGACCTACACATGCCAAAATGCAAACAAAATTATTGTCCAGAAATAGATTTTGGTATTTATAGACAACAAACTTAAAATGTTTCTAGGATTCATTTATGGGAATGACATTTTGCTTATCACCAGTCTTAGAGGGGTAAAGAAATCAGAAATGGGTCATTTTGGCATTGCCTAATAGAACGGAGGGTGCAAGTAGATGTATTTAGCCTCAAAGCAACAGACATGCATGAGGGAAATCAATATTACAGTATGCAGAATGCAGAAAAATGGCATTGGGACAATATGACATGCTTTAGGAAGAAAAACCTCCATTTATACTGTAGGAGGAGGAAGGATTATGACATCCTGAAAAAAGAAAGAACATGGAACCAGGATATATGGACCAATGTCTAGGCGCTTGTATTAATTACTATCTAATATGGATATTGGCATACCCTTGATAAAGCCAAGAAGCTCCTCCATCCAAATTTATTGAAATATCATTAACATGACACCCACAGTCCTTAAGAACTAGCTTCAAGGATCCATCCTGGTTCTCCAAACCCAATGTAAGCTCAACTTCCATGCCTTCAACCTTACCAGCAATAGCACTTATCAAATTTCCTTTTGTTCAAAGTCATGCAAAAGTGGAACAGATAGAAACAAACATAGTACTACAAGGCATATGTATCAGCTGGAGCTTATGCATGCAACCCTTAAACATTGATATGATAAATGTTTGCTTAGGATGATTGATATGAAAAAAATTCAATTTTTTTGAATATAAATTAAAACTCAAATACCACAACAGAAGAAATTAATAAAACAATTTAAGAATTAGCTTCACATATGTCATTGATGCAAGACCTTGTACAGAGAAGGAAACATCATCAAAAATACAATTAAAACCTTTCTCTTCCCCCTTTTCCCCATTTTGATACAGTTTTAATCAATGAGCTGACTTTATCATTGCAGCCAAAGAAAAAGGTGAAAAATGACTTTCTCAAATCACACCAGTTCAAGAACCCCACTTGATTATTAGGAATACCTCCACTTTGTGTAGAATGAATAGTAGTCTAGTAGAGCTTTAGATATATCCTTCATGTAAGTAAAACTTCACTGGATTTTTTTTTTCCCTGAAGATTTTGTTTTCTTTTGATGAAATACTATCAATCAACAAACAAGTTGATACTTTGATATGTACAATTGCTATTAAATGACAAATATTGACAAGTATTCCATCATTCACACAAGAAACCAATTTGAATATAAGAAAACTGGGCATGGATACCATTAGCCAAAAAAAAAAAAATCCTCCTTGAAGTTCCAAGGAAATTGAAGCAACAAACAAACCAGATATACCAAACCCTCCAGTATAAGAAGATTCCATATCTATTACTACTAACAACACAATTGAACTACAAAAGCATGATCATATAAATTATTCAAAATCCAAAGGATCATAATTGGGATTTATACCCGAACAGAAGCTCTGCCTTTGTCAGAAATCTCAACCGGCACAAGCCACGTACTGTACGAGTAAAACCAATTCATACTCAAGTTACAAGTAGTACCGGAAGCAATGATAGAAATCCCAGGATCCCCAGGTTTGACATAGGAAGAATGAACATCAATTTGATATATATTAATGTTTGAAAGCACCATTTGAACATTTCCAACAACTGGGATTTTCACAGTTTTCTCTATCTTGGACAATCTGAGTGGAATTATTGAAGAAATAGCCTTATCCACTAGCAATTCCTTAACGAAATCAAGACCGTTTTGGGAAATTAACAAGGATATGAAACCTGGGTCACTGGATTGATGTTGAGTATACCCCTGATTAAAAAAGGAGGATAATAAAAGAAGAACTATAAAAGGAACCATTTTGATTTATGGATAGCAGAAAACCGGTGTGGTTTCTCTCAGGTGCAAAGGCAAAGCAGAAGGTTCACAAGCTATAGAATCATTTATGGAACATTCCTTAGAAGGGCAGCTTCTTCAGTAGTTAAACTCTTCCAGAGACAGGTAAAAGGTCAAAACTGCCCATCCGTCGCTGTTGCCTTTTGTCGTCTGAGGGGCAAAATGGTCATAAAGGTCTTGTTGTAAAATTGGCCTGGTCTTGCGGTGCAAAGGAGGCGAAAGGTTTGGCTGCAAGATTAATGGCGTTACAGGCTGGAGTCCAGACGTCTAAGGTTCTTATCCTCGTTGGAGCCGGTACTGTTCTTTCTATGTTGTTCAGTTATTCTGATTGATCGTCTTACTGTCTGATTGATATCCTTTCTAATTTGTCTAAAAGTTATCAAATTTACGAATTTAGTTAGCTAATTGATGAATCCAGAAATCTGGTTTATTGTTGTATATTGTAAACTGGAAACAAGTTGGGGTTAACAAACCGGCTTCCAGGATTTAACTCTGATTCTTTTCACCTCAGTTGAATCCCATGTTCCAATTATTGACATAGGTCTCTAGGCACCGTAGACGCGCCTTTTTCTTTTGACACTAATATTTGGGGAGTGTATTTATGTGGTTTATTCGTTGTTGTTTATCATCTGATTAACTAAGCGGTGGGAGGGCGTTGTGATTTTGGTTTACTGGCTGTCAGGTTTGACTGGTTCTGTAGTTTTGAGGAGCGGGCGATTGTCTGATCTCATTGCACAGCTTCAGGAACTGCTGAAGGGTGTCAGTGAAGCTGAAATATCACCTGGCCGATATGATGCGGCAGTCCTTGCAGCTCAGGTATTGCAGGTTTCTCAAAGCTTATTTCGTAGTTTATTGGATATTGTGTAAATAGGCTAGCTTCCACTGGATGATAAGGAATTGACAGAGATAATTTGTCTTCATTAAAATAATAAAAGACTGTATCAATACAGTTTTTCTATGAACATGAGGAAACATATGTAAAAGAGCTGTTCCTAGTACTGAATAGCAGTGGGGATTTGGGTTTTCTGCTTCAAGTTTCAAAAAAATGCCAGATGGGAAATTTGGTTCCTAAGTTTAATTATTATTTTTTTGGGGAAACGCCCTTCATTTCATATGTTGGGCAAGATATAGTTTAGTGCATCAATCCTGCCTAATGTTTGGAGTTAAACAAAACCTTCATTACAAGACAGAACAAAACCAGTAAAATAAATGATCAGTGGAACGAGTGAAATGTTTTATGAATGGAACCTTTGGTTCATGGATGAACTTTTAATTCGATTACTGTATAATGACAGGATAGTTGATTATAAATTTTGTCCTTGAGAGAATATATCAATTGATGTGCAATATGATTGTGTGCTTTAAACTTCAGATTCGACAACTGGCACAAGAGATTAGAGAGTTGACCATATCCAAGCCAGTAACCATCTTCAATGATTCTTCCTCCTCTGGTATGTAGGTTAAATTCCTTTGCAAGTTCTTCTCCAATAATCATGAATTTTTTCAATATTTTTCCTTTAATTCTCTCCTCATCATTGATATTAAATATCACTTCTATCATAATAGATAAATTTATTCCTCAGTCATTACTTTTTCTTTTACCATTTGGGGGAAAAAAAATCCAGTTTCCTCAATAGTCAGGTTGGTGATGCAGCCTGTGCGCATATTTGAATAAAGTATTTGAAGTGAGGGCGTATAGAATAGTGGCTAAATGAATTCTATCCCTTTGCTCAAAATACATACAACATGCTCCAGTTATAGGCCTGATGTGATGTTCTGGAATACACTGGAATCTGGTGGCTTAATTAGTGACAATTATACTTACTGACATTTAAATTCCTTTTCTATGCACAGAACCCTGATTTGAAGATTAACGTCTCTTAAAGTTAACTAATTTATCTATTGACTTAGGCGGGAATCTAGACTTCTGTCTGACTAGTAAATTTTGGATATTCTGATACGCTTGCTTTCATCCATTATACAAAAATATGTTGTGATTTTTACTAAGGTATTGCATGAACTGGAAGTTGTCCATTCACTAAACATTAACTGGGCTTAGAATTTTGTGGGGCAGGGGGGTTTGAGGAAATTGTGACCCTTGGCCTGTAAAATATAGATTTTCTATTTTTTATTTCTATTTGCAACAATTAGTAATGATAAAAATACTTTATTAAAGGTTGAAAAGTTAAAATCAAATCACCTAGTTTTTAAACAAAACTTGATGCATATGCTGAATATCCCTAGATGGTACTATCAGATGGTGTTCTTGTTTCACTAAGCAGATAACAGTTCACTTTCAAGATGTCTTGTTGGCATGGACTCATGGTAAACATGTTGCATGTGTCACTAGGAGACCTTTCTGGGTATCTTCCTGCCTTGGGCCGTCAGACCTTGAAAAGTTGAATTTCCAAATATCAGGGGTTTATATATCATCTTTGCTGAGGGTTTCTAAACATACAAGGATGCTGATATGAATTATTTTTGCATAGGGAGCTATGCTTCTTACTTAGTACGAGCTGCTGCACTGGGAGCTATGGGATATTGTTACATGTGGTGGAAGGTAAAAACTATAGTTTAAAGACATTTTCTTCCTTTCATGTCTGCATTTAACATATAACCAGTAATCATGTGCAATCAAACTGATAAATGCATATATGCTTCTTTCCTATACTGTACAGGGATGGTCATTTTCTGATGTAATGTTTGTTACAAAGCGTAATATGGCCAGTGCTGTTGCAACTGTGTCAAAGCAACTAGAGAATGTACATGAAACATTGGCTGTAAGTTGCGTCAGACTACATCCCTTCTACACATTTTAACCACATTGCATCTGTACTATTTGCTGAACAATCGTCTGATATCAATTTACACAGTCAACAAGAAGGCAGCTAACAAAAAGGCTGGAAGGTCTAGATTGGAAAATGGAGGAGCAAAAAGAGTTAAGCCAGCTTATTGCCAATGATGTAAGAGATTCCAATTTTCTTTTCTATCTTGATAATCATATTAATGTAGTTAAAATGATGAAAGGATCTTTAACTTCTTAAGGATATATGACATCAAATAACCTTCTTATTTTAATTTTTTTTCCTAAGACAATTAATTCATTTGGACCAATTGATCAGGTTGTACTTGTGTAGCTGTAATTGTTACTCATAATATTAAGAATTAGGTGTTTTGCTCATGGTAGAATTCATGTAATTAGAATTTAAATGTAAATATTTATTTGCATTAAGACAACTTTTCGTACAGGTGAATGAAGTGAAGTCAGACCTTTCTCAGATTGGCTGTGATGTTGAACTCATTCATGAAATGATATCTGGGCTGGTAAACTATAGAATCCGTTTCTTTCTTCCCCTCCCTTTCAAATTTAGGAATCTAATTATCTGGAAAGATCATCTTATGTTGTATTGCATCTATCAAAACCACTTGACAGGAAGGAAAACTCAAGCTTGTTGAGGGCAAACAGGTTACAGATCTAACCTTTGCAATTACATGGATTACCCCTAATAGAATTTATTCTTTGAAAATTTGTATATGTATTTTCCCTTTATGTCTTTTAAAATGTCATGCAGGACATGACTAATTCAGGTCTCTGGTATCTGTGCCAATTAGCTGAAGGATTTAAAGATGGGCCAAATAGTAAGCCTTTTAAGGTCAGATGCCTTGCATGGATATTTCTTTCTCTGTGTGTCTAAAATTGATTCATAAATTAGCCTCTAGAGATTATTTCCAGGTGGCATGGTCCGACTGATATATTTTCTACAATCACTAGGCAATAGGTAGATTAGAATTGTATTCATTTCCGAATGTGAACGGGTACATTTATTGTCCGAGTGTCTTATGTAAATATTGACTGAGTAATGTTTTTGTGATTTGGCAGGAAATTGGTGCAGAACTTAAAAACCATTCGACATTGACCCTTGAGGATAAATCTCTCAAGGTATACCAACTCTCTCCCCCCTCTGTCTGTATGTACCATTCTCAAAATATTCAGTGACTTGATTCAAGAATAACATTGTAGGGATTGCAATTCCTTGCTGAAACAACAAACGCAGATGAGAACTTAGTAGTAACCACAAAGAAAGTTGGTCTTAATTTGCCCAATGAAGAAGGCCCTAAGTTCAGAACAAAAATACATAGGTCATTTCCTGTTGGTATTTCTCTTGGCAGTGGCTTCACCGATTCAATCCGTGGTTAGCTTTTTGCTAATACAGAGTCTTCTTTTGTTCTTCTGATATCCAAATCTTGAAAGAAAATGGACATTTTTATAAAATTAAGTTCAGCAGTGATTCCAAGCAATTTAGTGTACCTTTCAAAGTTTGGCAGAAGGAAAAAATTGGATCATAAGCTGCTTTGTATTAGTCAATTTGTCTATTTTGTTGTATATACAATTTCAACTTCAACAAAACATTTTTGCTGTCCAGCTTCTTGACCATTCTTGACTGTCAAGTATGTTTAAGATGGTCTGCGTATTTTTACTGTATGTTAGTTACCATCTATCATAAATTTTCTGCTGAGTTGTGCTAAATTAAGTTCATTATTTATAGTTTTAAACATCATGTAACAGTAAAGTTGGCTCTGATGGGAAATAGTGCGAGACTATGTAGAGGTATTAATAGAAGTATCATGGCATTCTCGTTTTGGAGATATAAATGGCTGGAATAGTTTTAAATTTCCATGAGTTAAGAATTAGAAAACGGAGAATTTAACACAAATTACTCAAATAGTACTTGTTTGTTTATGTATAAACCTTGCCTTAATATTACATCTAAAAGAGAAATATGTTTAATTTTATTATAGCACTGAAATCTTAATATTATTATTTTTCATAGTTTGACAAGTTGGATATTTTGATAATATAATTGAGTAGATGCTAAAATTTATAAGTTAGTTTTTTGATTTGCCAAAGTACGAAAAATTATAATAATAACAACAATAATAAGATCTTATTCCACTAAATGAGGTTAGTTATATGGATAATATAATGCCATTAAATTCTCTTCGAGTTTAAAATTTTAGGAGCGTTATTTATTAAGAAATTTTTTTTTATAATTTCGTCCAGTATCTTTTTTGATTTTTTTTTACACTTTTTTACAGAATTAAAAATCATGTGATCGATTCTTTTTACCAGTACCTCTAGTAGCTTTCTTTGCATATATCCAAATTATCTTAACTGATTTTTTATCATCTTTTCCTCAATATGTGTTACGCCAATATTCTCTTAGATATATTCATTTCATATTTCATTTTTTTTATGTAATCATACATTTATCTTAATTTTCTCATTTTTGTTACTCTTTTTTTTTGTTTTTGTTGTTCTTTCAAAACTTAATATTCATTATCATAAAGTATAACTGATCGTATAAGAGTATGATAGGATTTTCTTTTAAACTTAGTAAATACTTTAGGGTCATAAATAATCCTTGATACCTTTTTCTATTTTAACTATCCAGCTTGTATCTTGTATATGACATCTTTATTAATTTTCTCATTACTTTATAATATTAGCCTTAGATACTTAAATTTAGACATTTTTAGTATAATATACTCATTAATTTTTATCTCTAAATTATTTTTATTTTACTTTTTATTAAATTTGTAATGCATGTACTCTATCTTACTTTTGTTCAAGCAAAAATCCTTTGATTCTAATGTCTATCTCCAAAGTTCAAGTTTATAATTAATCTCTTTGCTTAATTCCTCAATCAGACCTATATCATTTATAAATAGTATGTATTTAAGGATAATCTCTTATATGTCTCTGGTAAGAACATCCAATAGGAAAGTTTTTCGTCTTACCTTTGGGAGTTCTTATACTTATAATTATCCTATCATACATGTCTTGTATAAGTCAAATATAAGAATAGAAATATTTCACCTAGAAAAAGGTGCCGCTTTTACGGTCATTAGTCATAAGACTTTTACAAATTTATGTATGGTAAAATCAAAATTAAATTAATGTTCTTGCTTTAAAAAAGGTCTAATTTCATTTAGATTGTCATATCTAAAGTTAACTTGATTGTGATTGAAGATTGTAGAAGTAGCATTTTTCCTTTCTAAAAGTTACTTATTTTTTACGATATTTGAAATGATTCAAGAGTTTCATAAGATTTCCTAATGTTCTCAAAATCATAATTACTAAAAGTGAGCCATAATTTGTTTTTTGGTCTAAAGTAAGCCATAATTTGGTGGAACCCAGATAGTTCTTATACATTGTTGTTGGGAGGTGATTATGGTATATTATTAATACAATAAAATATTAGTACATTATTAAATTTAATCATTAATATGTAATTTTATAACATATCAAATTTCACTTAAAAAAATTTAATGTACAATTAGATCTAATAGTTTATCGGTATATCATTGTGTCAATAGTATATCATACTTTCTTCTTTATAATTGTGAATTTAGGTTGTTTGTAACCACTTTTTGATCTATTATGTTTCCATGCTGATTAGATCCACTCCCTCCCAAAAAAAAAAAAAAAAATTATTTCTACTTGGTTGAAATCATCAAGTCATAATTACTAAATATTCCTTAAACAATACAGTTTGAAGTATCAAAATGAATTAGGTTCAACATATTAGTTTGGAGTTGATTTAATTTTGTTTGGTTTGTACTGGTATAAAAAAATAATAATGGTGGCCTAATTTGGTAAAAAATTGAGATTGATTAACTCTATCTAATAAAACACTGAGATTCGTAAGTATTAGTTTGTGAGTTATTGGATTAGACCGTTAGTCTAATAATAAATAATAAATGATTAATTTATTATATATTTATATATATTAAAATTATATATATGAGTAATAATAAATAATTTTTTAATATTAAAATTAATAAATTATATATTTAATATTATTAATATATATTATATAAGTTTATCAAAATAAATAATTAGATTAAAATTTAAAAATATTGAATCCTAAAATTGATGAGTTTATATATTTAATATTGTCAACATATTACAAAATGTTATTAAAATAAATTATTATATTAAAATTAAAAAAATAAAAATTATGCTAAAAATTTAATTTTCATCATAGAACCTAAAAATTAAAAAAATGATTACACAAATTAATTATTATAACTAAATATATATAAAATAATTATTATAAATAAATATATTAATTAGAGTAATAAATTATTATTAGGATAGTAAAATAATGATATATTCATATATATATATTATGAATTTAGTTAATAAAATATTTATACTTATTTTAATTAATATTGAATTTTTTTAGGTTAGATACTGTGATTTTCAATACTCTTTTAATTGGGGATTTTCTATATTAAAAATATTATGCTTTGATTTTTATTTTACTATTTTAATTACATCCAATAATAATAATAATAAATTTTTAAATAATAATAGTAGCAGTAATTGATTTCAATTAATTAATAATCTGAAATTAATAATAAATAAATAAATAATATAATAATAAAATATAACAAGTTGTAAATTTTGTTTGGAATTCCTCATTAAAGGTTGACTTAAGACCTAAGACTGTAACTAGGACTAGAACTAAGTCTCAGACTCAAAATTTTAATTTTATTTTTTTACCGAAGTGTTGTTAAGTGATTGTTATTCAACACATGTTCTAAGGTGTTAGATCAAAGTTTTTCACACAGGTTTTGTTTATCTTCATGTTTATTTTGAAATTACTAACCTCCTTCTGGACTTGTACTTAGGTCTAACACAATGTCATGACGTCAGTCTGGTACTCCTAGAAGTTATAGGTGCTGAAAACAAATATGTAATAAAACATAGATTCTTCATACAAATTGTTTAACCAACAAAGTTTGTATACTTTCGTCTTTTAAGGGACAGGATTTTGTTTGTAACCTTCCTTTGGATTAAATCTAATGATTTTTTAGATAGTCTATCTAATTTACATGAAAATTGGGCAACAATTTTTAGGCATTTTCCCTTATTCTGAGCGTTCTAATTTTCCACCTTTTTTATTCTTTTTTTTTTCTATTTATAAAAGCTTCCTTTTTTATTAAAAAAACATGAAATACAACTCTAGCCATCACATTTGGTTGGCCCACTAAATTTATCTCTATTATGTCCAAGAAGTAAGCTCCGAAGATTTTTTTTTAATATCTCGTTTGTTTGAACGTAAGTAAACAATTGTCATGTCACTTATTTATTTAGTAATTAAAAAACCATATATGATGTTATGATAGTGGGAAAAAGTAATTTCCTCTTTAAAATAAAGAATAATTTTCACTGCATTTTTCATTTTTAACATTGAATATATAGAATATTATTTATTATTATAATATTTTATAATTATAAATACAAGTAATTAAAATTGTTCTAACAGACAGCCCTTGGCTACCGAAGAGATTCAGTTGCCGTACTTTTTATGCTGAAGGCAGCTGCGCAGATAAAGATGAAGGCTTCAACTTCCGAGAATCTACAAGAATATCCAACCATCGATACAAGGGTTACTTTACGTCTACATACATCTCAAACTAAGTATATGGTTAATATTTACTTGACAGGATAATTTCAGATACTACTCATCAGAGGCATTGGCAGTGTTAAATTTCATATCTTTTCTGCACGCGCTCTGCTTTTGCATTGGTCTACTGTCCTTTCTAGCATTGCTTGGACCATCTCTCTTGCATACCTGCAGCGACATGAAAAATGTCTTCAGAAAAGCTGCAAAGGCTCTCAATGATTAACTTAGGCCAGAACATGACACCAATGTTACATATATTTCTAGGAAAATGCTAGTTTTTTGCATTGTGCACAAACTGTTACGTACTTGTGTAAGTGGCAGAATATTAAAAACCGAACTTGATTTGATTCAGATTGTTACATGTGTACAGTTAAGTGATAGTTTGGAAAACAGAATAAGTGAATCTAGCATTGTTTGCAATTTGAAAATCAAGCCATGCTTTGCTTGCATCAAAGAGAAACAACAAACCGAATCCAAGATCATGAATTATGAATTTTTATACTTTACTTGGATGCCTTATTAACTAAAGAGATTCTAACCTTAGAATGCTCCTCAGTGAACGGATAACTTGGTACAGTTTTCCTTCTTGATACACTCCTTTTAGCTTTAGCGTTGTGTTTTGTTGCAGTTTTTGGTTTGGAGCCATCTTTCTCTCCTTGTGAAGTTACTGAACAGTTATCTAAAGGAACTGGCACTTCATTTGATCCGCAGCTCTCCTTTTCTTCCCGGGATACATCTAAAAATCTATTTCTGATTGTAAATCTTTGATTGTCATCAAAAAGATCATATTGCTTTGCACCATAGCTCTCAAATGATGAGGTCTCTGGAATGCGGGTAGCCATCCATCTCTCAAGCCAGCTCCAGCTCATATTTTGTTCTATGCTGCTAGACTTCATTGATTTTCTCCTTGAACAAATTCGTAGCTACAGTAATTGGGATTGAGTAGATTTTAGCATAATAGTTTCCTTCTACAATAAAGATTCATTATTTAAATATACTGATAGCGTGAAAGAGTTTTACACTATTACTAAGCCACATGCCGCTACATATTAAGTGGTTTGTTAATTATTTTTTTTCTAAGATATGACACTTTTCTGTTCACCGAAGTGTAAAATGATATATTTACAATGGCAGGCAGTGCATCAAATTTTTAAACTCAAGTTTAATTACCTGCTGTGAGAAAGCATAAGCAAGTGCTCTTTCCCTCCTGGTTGTTGCTTCCACTCTGTTCTGCATCCTCATTTTAGAGACATAGCTGCTCACAGTGCTGTCATCCCAGTCCTCCTGAAAACATCATATCATCACACAGATTTAAATAATTTTGATGTTGTTGAACGTGTACAATGATTTACAATGTGATGGTTAACAAATTGCCCAGAACATAGAATCTTCATATTCTTTGACAATAAGTAACTTCCGAACAACCACGGATGCAAAATGTGCTAGAATGAACTGATTGCATGGAATAAAGATGATTATGATGAAGATAGATTTTCTGCAAGCCTAAATCAGGTATTAGTTCACAAGTTGGAATTTAGAATTGTCGGCTTATAGAGTACCTTTTGCTTCATAACCTGAGTTCTGGGTTTGTGTTGCAATCCATGGAAAACACTTAATTTTTCGCCTTCAACTGAGAAAACATCAGTGGAATTCCCTGTTTGGACTTCAATTGACGTGTCCACAGATTTCCTATCCAGACTTTCTGTCAGTAAATTCAGCTCCTTCTCATCAGTTTTCCATATGATTCCTTCATTTTGAAGCCGAGTCTGAAACATGCAGCAAACCAGTAATGTTAAGACAATTGAAATGCCTTATAAAATCAATCATTTGGTGTCGAAAGAAATGGCCAACGTGGACAATGTGATTAATATCATAGAATCAAATTGTTTTGGCTTTGAAGACACTCATCTTGTGTTCTGACTCTCAGGTTTCAGCATAATTCTAGGCATTGATCTTTCTTCCATCTGACAAGGTTGTGGATTGTTTAGGAGTAAGACAAACGGAGAGGAAAAAGGAAAACAGAAAACTATCTTGGAATTTTGAGTTTCATTCATGAAGATACACCCATTTATTTGCCTTCGTCCAAATACACCATTAATTTGCAATAAGGCAAAAATTGACAATGTATCAAATCACACATATCTTGGTGGTTATATCGTCAATTTAGGACCCTTTCCTCTCTAGTACCATCAGTTTTCACGATGCTTATAAGTTGCAGTTGTATTGCAATAATCACTATTGTGAGTGAGCAAATTCGAATAAATGTGTTGTTGAAAAGTGAACTTGACTCCAAGTGTAAAGTATAAGATGCATGTTAAAAAAAAAAGGTGGGTCATCATACATGACAATGGATAATTATAAGATGGAAAAAGACTCAGTTGCTATTTATTAAAATTTGAACCATCAATTTGCTTATGAGCGATCGTGATGATCCATTCTACCTTCTAAAGTGCAAAAAGCTAAAACGTGGTAAATCCTTGCAAAGTAAAATTGCAGTAGGAACCATAAATAATTTGAAGTAATTATTTCAATTTAGATAGAACCATCTACTTTGATGTAAATTAAGCATAGTGAGCTAACCAGAAAACCTCTAAAAGCAGACTGAATGAGTATAGCTGCTTCCTCTTCACTCATTAACTTGGACTTTGAATTAAACTCCGTCTCTGTAATGTTCTCCACTGTTTCTTCACTTTTGATCTCCTCTTTTGCCCCCAGCTCCTCTTGTACTGGCTGAACTACTGTCATCTCCGAGCTCTCAACCGAAACCGAAACTGAATCCTTCTCTGCAACAACTGAATTGAACTGATCATCTCCACAGAAGTATGATCTAACTGAACTCCATCTTCTCTTTTCCGCAGAATTGCTTCTCACCTGGAACCAATTGGAAGCAAGAGTGAGAAACGGTGTTAGAACCAAAAATTTTTTTGTGAACAACATGGAATTCTAGTTAGAGGACATTTCAAAGCACAGCTTCAAATTACACTCTGCTACTTTGGTTTCTCCAAATAAATGTAAAGATGCAATTGCTGTTACTGACAATTGCGGTTACTTCTCTGAGTAACCGCAATTGCCATGGCTACCACAATGCAATTGCGGATACTAGTAACTGCAATTGCCATTGCAATTACAATGGCAATTTAGAATCTTCCCAGAAGGGGAAGAGAGACAGAGTTACTGATGAAGAAGTTAGCAGACTCACGTGGCTTTCATGAGACCGAATTGAGCGGTTTCTGGAGAAGACAGTCCGAACTAGCTCACCTGTGAAACCCATATCCAAAAGAGCACTTCTACAAGTTCTCAAATGGATGATTTGCAATCCCAATTCATTTATATGCAACGCAGAGGTGGAGGGAGATGCAAGTGATAAGTAGTGGGGGACAGTGTTAAAGTTAGGCGGATTCCATTTCTCTGACGTGTATAAACTGTGAAGGAATTGTGGCGTGAGCGTGATGAAAAAAATAAAGTGTTAAGATTATAGATTCACATAAATTTTGATGGAGATGGAACATTCGATGAAAATTAAAAAATAATAATAATAATTTGACTCATTTGAGAACAGGAAAAATGTCCAAGGGAAAAAAAAAAAAAAGCCCGCCAATTTAATAGAAAAATAGTTATAGAAATTTTGAATAAAGTTTCTTACACTACTCAACACTTCTTGGGCGGGTGGATTAAATTAACATACTTTTTCTAAAATGAAAGAGATGGTGAAAAAGAATGAATATATCGGAATTTAAGTAGCATTATTCATAGTAAAAAAAAAAAAACTTATTCATCCTAAAATGAAAATTTGTGTCTTTTTCTCTCAAAATAAAAGAAATTGACAAAGAAATCAAGGGATTCAGATACCATATCACCAAATGAATTTGAATCTCTTTCCTACAAGATTTTAATGTATGGCGAGGTTTAGAATTTTGTTTTTTTTTTAATGTCTAATGAAATAAAATCTATTAAAGAAAATTTGTATCTCCCTCTTTGATAAAAAAAGGGGGGGGGGGAAGATAGGATTTAAATCTCACTTATTCAACAGACTAGATTTATGGATCTACAAATAAAATAAAAAATAGCAAGGCACTGCATCTTAGTGATTCAAAGCATATGGAAGTTTTTAATATGGTCGAATAATGTTTGGCAGACACTATTGTTAGATTTTATTCATCCTATGTAGATGAATAAAATTTAACAATTTAAACTAATAATGTACTATTGCAATTGGTGCATAATATTTATTACCATGATGATTGACAAATTTCATGGCAAAACTATTCAGTAATTAGTAAGAGATCTTACACTTTCATCCTTTGTTTGATAATTATAAAAAGATATATAGTTCATGGCTACACATTGGTGTTAATCATGCAATCCTCATACATTGACAATATAGTTAAAAACAAAAACATAAAATTTTAATATAAATTTACTAATCATTATCTATCCAACAATTTCACCCCTAAAATGTAGCGTGCATTTGCCTGAAATCTCAACAAAATAACAATATATGGATTAAATATTTTTCTGTATAATAAACGTGTCGGCGGATTAAACAAACTTTTAAACTCTCAACTAACATTCTCATTAATTACTAGATTTGGTTGAACACTGTTTCAAAACGGTACAAACTTACAATCCACAGCTAACATAATTTAGAAGAAAAACACATGTTAGCCAAGATTAAGTCAGATCATGATCTGTCTGCTATGAGGCAAAGCTGAGCTGGATCTGTACCAGAAAAATCACAAAGGGAAAAAAGAAACCAATAGAAGCTGGAAAGTAAAAGAGAGATAAAAAGGGGTTTGGAGGGGCATGTTTTTATTGCTTTTTTTAAATATATGCACTTTTTTCTGCACATGGCCTGCAATGGATATGGCTTTTAAAAAGCTTTGCTTGTTGCTGGGGCTATGCCTATTCCTTTCTGGTTATTGCTTCTTATTTCCTTGGGATCTTTCTTTTTCTGAAATTGCTTCAGTATAATGCCTGCAGCTTTGAGGACAAGTTAGGAGGGAAGCCATTAGTGTTTGCCAAGCATTCTAGACTCACTCGTGGGACTGTGGTTTAAAATTGCCGACAGCACACACAGTATTAGGTGTCATTTGGCACAGGAAGTACTTCCCATGAGAAGTTTAACAAACTTTTTATGTAAATTTTTGAGAAGCTAAAAAGTCATTCAGTTTTCCTTAATAATAAAAAAAGTTCTATTTTCTAAAAAATAAAAAATAAATAAGCAAATTCTACTTCCTATACTATACTATTTATAGATGCAGTGATAAAATTATTCTTATTAAATTTAATTAATTATAACTAAAATTTATTAATTTATATTATAATAATATTAAAGATATAATAGTCATTTTATTAATACTTCATAAGATATTTAAATTTGAATTAAATAAAAAATTGAAAGTTACTTCTTATAAAAGTGTTGCTTCCTATGTGTTAATTAAATAATTTTAAGTATTTTCTAAAAAAGTTACATTGAAAATTATTTTTTGGAAAGTTCAATTTCTCGTAAAAAGTTAGTTTTTATACAAATCAAACAACTTGTAAGAAAATAACACTTTTCAAGAAGTAATTATTTTAGTTGATTCAACTTTTAATTTTTAAAAAATATTAATAAAATGATTACTATATTTTTAATATTATTATAATATAAATTAATAAAATTTAATTATTATTAATTAAATTTAACAAGGATAATTTTATTTTTTTATTTATAAAGAATACAAAAAATAAAATTTACTAAGGAAAAAGTGGATAAATAACTTTTTATGTTTTATGATAAGTAAATTTTCTGAAAAGTCTTATTTCCTATTATTTATTAAATAATAATCAATCAAACAATTCATTTTCTTTTTATTTATCGAAAAATAACACTTCTTATATTATTGTTGTGAAACAAACAATTTCCTAGAATTGTTTCAATTTTTATAATTGTTTTTTTTAAGTTTGTACTATATCAATTGTATTTATTTGAATTTTGTAAAATTTTAATTTCTTTTCCATATATAACTATAAACTTAGTTTGGGACGTTGAATTTAATGCTTTTGCTTTTTGCCGTGGGTTTGGCCATTTTGGATGGACTCATATAATTGTAAAGGTAAAGCATGAGAAAGGGCCACAAGTCAAGTTGCACCTTTCATGTGCCTTTTTGCAATAAGTGGAAAGAGAGTCAAGAGTTGAGGCGTGTGTGCCTGACGGAGAAATTACCCTCATAAATAAATTACATATAATATTTAATATAAAAAAATGAAAAAAACTATAATATTTAATGTTGACGTACTTAATAAAATTGATATATAAAAAAATCAACAATTGAAAAAAATTAAGTGAGATTAAAAATACATATATCACGTCTGGAATGTAGATACAGTATCCAATGGGGTAAATTGAACACATACATGAAATACTAAGGCAAGAATGACCAATATGAAAGTGCCTGACTCTGTAGTCAGTCACAGGAAATTGACGTGCACTTTTGGGCATATGGCCATTTAAAAAAAATTGTAAAATGGATAAAACAAATGCTATTTTATAGATCCTGACGTAACCCTTGGGGGCAATCTCAAACAGTAAAAATTAAGAAAATCAAAGATGTGATACAAGTGATTTGTGGGTACAAGGGGAAAAGCTTGGAGGAAAGTTTAGTTAAGTACATTGAAGGTGTGCCACATCAGCATCACTTTAGTTTCATATTACTCTACATCAGCAGCACTTTAATGTCATGTCACTACCTTATAACCATTGATTATAATTCTAATTGACGTTACTTCAACTCATTCTACCGTTATTTAATGTTTAGATTTTAATTTAATATATGTGACTTTAATTTATATTTATTTTGTATTGGATCATTTTAAAATATTTTAAACTTTAGTTTAAGCTGAATATATTTTAACTTATTTTACTTTAAAATATTTACTATTTTTTTTTTAGTTCTTGAATGAACTTCTAGATTTATCAGAAGGATTTAATCTTTATGGTGTCTTTTTTCATTTATCAAAGAAAAATTTTCCTTTGTGGTATGAGTTTTATCACTTATCATTTCCCTTTTTCTCTATTCCAAAGCATGACATGAATATACTTCTATTTTCATTTTGATTTTTTAAATTTTAGAACAATCCATCAAATATTTTTATCATATCCATTATGGAATATTAGAATCCTACATAAGTTTAATAGGTAAATAGCGTGGTGAGATTTCATTTGTGAAATTATATATTTTTAAAAGTTATAATATTTTTAAGAGTTTGATTTTAAGAATGTAATTTTGAAAAAAATTGTTACATTATCATGTTTGATTGAATTAAAAAAAATCATTAGAAATGTCGTAATACTATATTTTAATCAATTTATATATCTTTAAAATTATTGTAAGATTACTAGAAATGTCCTCATATGTAGTTAAGTAGTCAATTGCATTGGTTAGTGGTAAATGATAATTAATAATGGTGGATGGTAACAAATAAAGATAAAAGATAGGGTGGTGGTGAGGTTGTGGCTATTGGTAATAGGTATTGGTTAACAGTGATAAATAGTAATCAACAAGGGTAAATAGTGGTGGATGGTGATCAATAACAATGTATAATAATGAATAATAGTCAATAGCAACAAGCAGTAGTCAAAGATGATGAGTAATAGTTAATGATGATGGTTGATAATCAATGATGATGGGTGTTGATCAATGATAATAGATAGTGTTGAAAACATATGGTAAAGTTTAGAAAGACATGAAAATTAGTCATTTTATGCTATTAAAACATTCACATGATATAGAAATATAAGATATTCACTTTCTCATGAGAATATTTTAGAGAAATATTGAATTAAAAATATTTTCAAAAATGTCCATATTCTTAAAATTGTTTTGCTTAATCCTGAACAAAATAATATAATTTAACATTCATTGAAATTTGAAAAGGATTCTGTGAACCATATAGTCACGTGCAAGTCTTATAAATAACTATAAAGTAAACCCCATTTTTATCTTTATGAAATTCATTTTTTCTCACTTTTATCCTATAAAATATTTTGTATTAATTTTATTCTTGTAAAATATTAATTTATTTAATTTTATCCTTTTACTATTTTTATATAAAGATCATTTTATTCAATTTTATCCTTCTAAGGATGAAATTAGATAAATTGATATTTCGTAAAAAAAATTGATGCAAAATATTTTACAAAAAGAAAAGTGAGAAAAAGTGAATTTATCTATTAGGAGACAAATCATTAACTCAAGGAAATAAGACAAAGACCACTAGGTTTATTTTTAATAAATATTTTTAAATTTAGACCAATCTAGTGACCAGCATTCGAGCTTAAAAATAGACAAGATGAACACATAAATCAATGTTAGGCAAAATTTTGGGTTAGCTCAATCAAAGTTGGTAAAAATTTAATTGGACAAACTACTCATTTCACTAGTTTTTCTTCTTTTTTTTATGGCATTTGACAAAGTCCAATCCAAAATAGCAATGTAATTGCTATTATATTTACTTTATATTACAGTATATATGAGAGGTAGTGTTCATATTTTTAAAATTTTAAAAGCTACAACTTTATTATTTATTTATCATTAGTAGTATTCTATTAGTAGATTTGAAATTGAATCCATTAAAATACAAATTGACAGCAAATGAAAGTCTTGCAATTTAAATACAAGATATTACACTTTAACCATCTTGGAGGTTTTTGATATTAGTTTTCCTATAAGGACAAAATTTTTATCATTTGCCTTTCATTTGAACTAAAATTATGTTAGATAATTATTGTAATTGTAGTAAGATCAATGTTTATTTATGTTTTTTCATTTGACTTTTATATACATATATGTAATATATAATTTTTTATATGTAAAAATAATAAAACGTGGCAAATAGTTCAACCATCTAGTTTGATTGGTTAAACTGGTTTAACCTTAAACTATTCACTTTGTCAGGTTGATAGTCAAGCCAAAGTTTAAAATATTGGTTTTAATCAAGCAAGCGCTTAAAGGAGAAAGTGATCCTGAGATTTGTGCGAAGAAAATATCACATTTTCACTTTTTTACAAATTTTATGGAATCTAAATGTTGTAAATGTCAATTTTTGTTTATTTTCAATGACATTTTAAACTATAAATTTGATAAATAACTTATTTACTTTATGAAAGTAATTGCATTTGTAGTTAATGCATATAAGAATCACTTAAAATTTTAAATCTCATGATCAGTTTTCTCATCACTTAAAGTTGATAAGGCATATAAGAATTGTTCAAAATTTTATATCCCATGAATAATTTTCTTATTACTTAATATTTGCATATTAAGGCCACATTGTGTATTTTTGCTCATATACTTAATAAAGAATGTATTTATTAAATTTATTGTTCATTTTTTCAATTTTATGATACTCATAAATATTGAAATTTTCTTATTAATTTTTAAGATATTAATATTAAAAACTACAAAGTCATTTGAAATTCTTAATTTTATTGGATGCATATAATAAGATTTATACTTAATTTTGGTCTACTTAATATACAAATTGGTTGATTTTGTTTTAACTTTTTAATATATGAATTGCTAACCTCAAAGGATTAATAATTATCTTCTCACTACTATAAAATAACTAATTGACATTTGCTATTTAGAGAATTAAACATTGGTTTACAACTAATGTTGAATTAAATGATATTGTATATCGAATTTAACATCGATTGTAAAACTATCATAAATAATGATAATAACATTGGCTTATATATATATATATAACGTCATATCATTTGTTAGTGTTATGAGAAATGACATTTAACATTGATTTTTAATAAATAAGCAACATCTAATTTAGATATATCATTTTAATTTATATAAATAACCGATGTGATATATTTTGCTTGCTTTCGTCCCCCACCACCAACCTTACCTTTTTTTTTTTTGCTCCAATCCCTCCCTCCTAGCCTAGCCTCATCTGCCAATTTCTCTTTCTCGAATATTCCTCTTGAATTATGCCTTTTAGAATACGATACCTAAAAATGGAAGATAATAGATCATATAACACTACAAAATCCCAATGGCAACAATTTTAAATAATGAATTTTATGACAAAATTTTCAAAATTGTGAAAGGTTATACCAAATATCCCAATCATAAATGGGTAATGTACTAAATATTATCTTAATACTCATTACTTAATATGGGTGGTTAGTACTCTTTAAAAAAGCATAATTGAAATCCAATCTTTATAAATGCGATGAACATTCATTAAATTTTAAGAAAAATAATGGTATACATTTCACATTACATATAAATAGATAGTAGATAATGCAAATAAATGCTGAAGAAGATAAATGAAATTAAGTTTCTTTTCTTACCCATATAAACCTATAAAAGTTATATTATAATAAAAGGTAACAAAATATGGTAGATTATAAAACTAAAAAGTAAATTGTAGGAATAAAAATAAAAGTTAAATAAATCTTACTTTTAAATTTTATATTTTTCCAGCAAGTGTGCAACCTATAGATCTAGTGATGAACTAACAAAGATTCATCTTTACAAAAAAAATTTAGTGAGCAAAACCACAAAACTGAAAAAAATCATTTTTAAGTTGGAAAAAGAGCATAACTTATTAGAGATAGAATTATTTTAGGGTTGGAAAAATCTTAGGATGATGACACTATTGCTTTACCTTTTTTTTTTAATTTTCAACTTACACTAGGGAGTAGAGTTTAGATATTAGTTGTTTATAACTATTTGACATATAAAGTAAAATGAGATCATCCTATTTACAAACAAAATGACATCGATTAATACATAAACACTCGATATTATAAATTAAAAGATGTTACTTTTAAATAGGAAACCAATATCTTTTTACACCCTATTTTTTTTATTAAAAAACATATATTAGAAATAACCAATTAACAACACAATAAAAAAATAACCAATTGACACTTGCAAAAATAGATTATAATTATAAAATGAGATAAAAATTGACAATAATAAAACTAGTTGTAGGAATTTTTAGATAAAGTTTCTAAACTTTCTTTTACATATCAAAATACAAATTACAAAATCTCATTTACAACCAAACTTATTATCAACATCTAATTTACAATAACTTAATTAATTATTACTACTAGTTATATACAGGAACATCAGAAGCCATTCATTTTGGTTAAGCTCTGATTCTAATGAAATATTATACCCAAATCTCTCTAATCTTATCAAGTTATTCTTAAGTTTAGGGTTTGGGCTTATTCCCAAAGAATTATAATTTGTAAATAACTAACATCAAGATTAATTCAATTAACTAACTAATATATGATAAGCTATTAATATGCAAATGATTACCTTATTAGAGAGTTTACAAGAAGACAACAAATCATGCATGAAGTATATGACATAATAGCTAAACTCCATACTTTTAAGCTATTTTAGGCACTACAATAAAACAAGAAGTCACTTTGTCCTATTGACACACAATCTCTGAGGTCAAATATGATACAATTTTACTCTTTAACAATAAAATTTCAATGCATTTGAAAGGTTCATCCTCCTCTAGTTACACGCTTTTCCCATAAGCTATGGTTAGAGTTTTTTCTAGCAAATTTACAACTTAGATTGCACTTCTCCTAACAAATGATCTAACCAATAGATAAACCTCTTCCTTGATACCACCATAGTAAGCATCCGATGGCAACTTCAATACAATAGCATAACTTAGCTATCAAAATCTATTTAAGGAAAAAAATCATAACTAATGCATAAATGAGATTTACCTCTAGTAGGATAGTATGAAGTAGCAAGTTTTCTTAGGCTAATGGAGTAAAACCTTGAAAATTTACTCCTATCTTGTAGCCTCAATCGAGATGGACATCTTATTAACTTGGTATAAATCTAGAAATCCATATGTAACATTTATTAATGGCAATATGTCATATTAACATTTGTAGAAGGATTAACATGAGCTAAACTTATATTCAAATAGTAGTTCAGTTAATTTATGTTTAGCTAAAAAAAAATACAAACTTACATAATCCAAAGTTGGATGTAAGTTATATCAAGCATATTAAACCTTAACAATTGTTAAATGAAAGCATTGTCAATGTAAATTGGATTTTTTAATACTATCACTTCCTCCCCAATTTAGAGCTCAACTTAGGCTTGATAAGCTATTGAAGTGCACTTATAGCTTCTTTTTAGCATGATAAGGAGATTGTTGAAACATAAATCATGATAATTATTAGTTTCATGTAACAATACTAAGATAAGTTTAAAAAACATATAAAAAAGTTAGTGATGAGGATGAGTGCATGATGATACCTCTATTGGAATTGAATGAGGACCGTCAATCATATGATAAAAGTCTTGCAGGCTTCATCTTTTATCCAAACTACACCATTTGGACTAAAAACTTAACCTTATAGGCTAATGTCTTATCGACCATAACTTTGACTCAATTGTTTAAGAATGGTCAGTGATATAGTACAGAACCTACCAAAATTTACCTATCTATAACCTTTTGTAGAGCTGGTCTTACCATTATTAGAGTGCATCAGGTTATACCCTATGTAAAATGAAAGCCTATTATAGGGAACTCGATTAATGCATAGACATATATGACAAATTTTAGGGTTAAGGATGACATTAACCTTAAGTATAGTCTTTAAAAGGTTAGCTTCTATGGAGGTCGATGCTACAAGCATTGGTACATTCTCATAATCAGGAGTCTGCCTAGCTTGCTGAGCATTAGTCATAAGAGCTAGCTCATTTATAAAAGTATTAGACCTATGGGCTAGCTAGATAGATATTTTAAAACTTGAATGTGTAGTATGTTGTTTGGCTATTAATTCTTGTAGAGAGCAATGTAGCTCTAGCCATTACATCTAACAATGTTGTTCTTCCATTTATTACAACCTTGCCTTTTAGATTGCATTAAGTTTCCATACCACATCTTTAATAATGCTTGCTCTTAGATGCTTGAAATTGACTTGTAAATGTCCTATTGGATGATGCTTTGATAGGTTAAAGAACTCTTTATGACTAACATCTTGTTTGATAGCTTAGATATGGTTAAGATGCTCCTCAATTCCTAAAGCTGTGATTAAGATATTATTTTTCCTAGTTAGCTCAAACTTACCTTGGGAGCTTTACTATGTGAGAGTATCCTATGACAATTAACAAACAATAAATGATTAAAATTAACTTGAGTGAAATAGAAGTTTCAAAATCAAATAGCATATTTTAGTACAAGTCATGACATTTACAATCCTTTTTATAATAGCTTGACTCTCTAGGGTTATGTATTGCTCCTATTTGTTTACTATACCCTACTTCCATAACTTTACATGAGAAATTGAAGGTGTCTTATTAGTATCCTCACCCTCCTTAGCTTTGGCACACCTTTCAGCTTGCAAGTCCTTTTCTAGCTTCTTATATTCTCCCTAAGAGAGCTTATAGAGATATATATTCCTTTTTTACTTCTCTTGATTGAGCTTACTTAACTCTTGTTAACTAAAGGATATTAGTTCATAAGTACAAATGATATACAAATAAGACATTAAGATGAATTGACCAATTGAATGTAAAAATTTTACTTTGAAATCCTCATCTATGCATTATTCCTAGAACTTCTCCCATGATTCTTAGTCAATATAATTCCATGATTTCATTAGGTATATTTTTATTGCATTCCTAGGATTAATGTATTTCTGCCTTAATGCTTCCTTGAAGTCCCTTTACAAGCTTGCTATATGCGATAGTATTTATTGCACATTTGTTGGGAGTTTGGAATATGAAAGAAACTCTATTTGAAAAAAATGAAAGGTCAAATTATATGTGATTATGTTACTTATAAATATAGTTTTTCACATTTATAGTATAGAGCTATCCAAATTAAGTATACATACTAAGACTTTTTCCCAAATGTTATTTGTTAATCTTAAGTGACTTTCTTCTAATGATAAATAGCTATTAATACTTTGGGGACAATGGCTTTAACATAATTGGTATATTATGATGTATTTTCTCCATATAGCTACCATTTCTTATTAAACTTAACATATAATTTCTCACCCTTAGATCATACTACGGTAAAGCCTTTCAAAGCTATGGAATCCCTTATGTTTCTTTTGGTGGGGCAATTACTTTTTTATAAGGATTTATATTTTGGATTTAGCAAAAAAAAAAAAAAGCATCAATCATGTATAATGATACAAAAAAAAAGTTATAAGTTGACATTACTTAATGATAAATAAAGTAGCAAATATAAAATTGGTCCTCACAATAAATGTTACATTAAGTTGCATGACAAAATATATAACTAGCATGACGAGCAATTCATATAAGATTACATCAATCATCATGCTTTTGGAATAATATATGATATATTTGACACCTTAAAAAAATACACAGTAACTTGCAATGAAAATACCAACAAGTAAACCTTAAAAACATTACCAAACATAACATAGAAAATAAATGTATAAAGTTAAAATAATATTTACAAAAATATCATCAAACAACCAATTTTGACATGATTTCTTAAATAAATAAAGCCTTAAGTTCTTTTGCCATTTCAAAAATAATGGTTTGGATTTACTTTAAATGTTAGTTATACATAGAATTGATATCTTAATATCACTTCTATTTTCAAGCTTGTTAACATTGACAAAATAACCATCATCTTAAGTTTTCATGAAATTTCAAAAATGTAATTGTATAAAAATAGACATTAATTTTTCATAATTGTCATCTTATTTATCTTAATAACATAAAAAATGTCAACATGTTTTTACAAATGTCAACTTATCCTATGATTGATGTAGAATTACAATTTTCTAGTAGTGTTTAATGATTACAAACTCATTGTGTTGTTAAATAGCTTATTCAATTGTTAATTAGGATGCATATAAAAAATTAAAAGATTTTTAGCCTTTAATATTAGCAAGATATTATTATATAATTAATGTGTGGATAATTTTTGAAGCTTAAAACAAATTCAAAATGTGTCAAATGTTTTGAAAAGCTTTATGGGCATTTGATACAAAAGAAAATATCTTTGGAAAATATATTTTTATTTCAAAAGTATTAGGGATTACACATAATTAAGTCTAATAGATTATAGGCCAAGATTTCCTTTCAACATAAAGGTTTCCAGGCCAATGGTTAACTAATGAGCACTAATCCCTCTATTACAAGGTAGTCAAGCTCAATAATTAACTATTGGGTCTAATAATTGACTATTGAGCTCTAAAGGTCAATACCTTGGAAAATAAGGCCAACAAGTGATTGTTGTGTACAATAATCGACTGCTAGGTATTGGAATTGTTTATTTTCATTGTCCTATACGCCAACAGTCAACCATTAAGTCCAATGGTTGACTATTACTAAGTAAATTTCAAACTTTTACTGTATTGTAATGGCTATTTTCTTACTAAAATTGTTTGTAATGGCTAAAATGCTTCTTGCTCTCATATTTAAGGCCCATTATTGCTCTAATAACTTGAGCCTCACTTATTTTATGATTTTTTTTGTAATAGTAGAAGTAGTTGAACTACTAACTACATACACGTAAAGATTGGGAATCAGATCCTATATGAAGTAGAAAGTACAAAATCTTTAAAGAATATTAGATACTAATTGAGTTAAAAGCTCTTAGTAAGTGTTGCTTATTTTAATACTTCATCTTTCTTGAAATCATTTCTCTTGAACTTCATTAATTATCTGTCACTCTCTTTTAAGAATTTCAATGTGTAATAAACTTAAAGGGTTTGTGAGTTCAATTTCCTTGTATTCAAATCAATTTTCTTGTATTGGTAGGGCAAGGAATCTTAAGAAATTTAAGAGTGTTGTATCTCTTGATTGAAGAGTGTTTAAGTGAAGAAATTAAAAGAGATTATCTTGTTGTTAAGAAGAAAATTGTAGAGGATTCTTCAAGTATTCGTTTTGAATCCCAAACCATTATAAATATTGCATTTGCTCTTCTATTCCCTATCTCTTTAATTTTTCAACACATTTATTTTGGTTGCTTATTGGTTATTGTGATTATTTGTGATATTGTGGCTGAATTATTAAATTGTGCACTATTTAGTGTTTCCAAGATATTTATTATTGAGAAATCTTTTGAAAAATTGAAATTACTATCAAATGATGTAAAATCCTAAATTTCAATTCACCATTTCTTAAGTGGAATTGTTGGCCACCTGAATTAATTGCATTTGGTTTTCCTTTAGTTGTTCCAAGATACAAATAAGATGTAATTTAAATTGGTAAGTTCAATCAAATTGAAAGAGGAAAATTTTTAATTTTGGCACACAAAACTTTAACATGGTTATAAGCTGGCATCCGTTGGAAGGGAAATAAGTAGGTCACATAACGTTAGTAAGCAAATTACAGATGTTCCATTTATCAAAAGGGGAAAAAAAGTTGAAGATGTTTCTCACGTCGGCAAGTTACATAATTTACACATTTTGCCATTTTGCTGGAGTGCAGGGCGAGCCCCACTAATTTTCCACTCATTATTAAAGTATTTTTTAATTTTAAATGTGATAAAAGTTATCAAGCTTAGCTCGATTCAATTTAATATATATATATATATATATATATATATATATATATATATGAAAAGAAAATAAATTATTTTTTGACGGAAATCATATTGATTTATATACTAGGCGAACTCATAATAAAATTTAAGATTTATTAGAACGAGAGCATATAAAACATTTTCTAAATTAGTAGACTGGCCTGAAAGCTTAGTGGTAGGGTACATGATGTTGCGCACACTATAAATTCGTACACAGCCGTCATTTATTAAAAAACTTGAAAGCTAAGAACATGGATCCCGAGTTAATTTTAAAAAGAAAATAAAAGTTAAAATTTAGGAACAGAAGATTTAAAATTTTTATATTAAACTGTCTATTTTAATAAAAAATTGTGAATTTCAAAATAAAAATATTTTTATTTTTATTAAAAGATAATAAATTAATAAATTAAAAATTGAGATAATTCAACTCCAAAAAACTAAATTTATTGGATTTAAATAAAAATTATTAAGAATGAATTAGATAGCATGCCAAATTAATGTAAACTATTTTAGTTATATTTAAACTCAAAAGTTCTCAAAGTACCGAAATTGCATATATATTTTATCGGATTTAAATTTAAATTATTTTTAGTGTAAATTAACTTTATAATATCATCTATACATGTATTGTCATATTGATAAAATTATTAAAATTTGTTAAAATTTCTTACAAGCGTTAAAAATTCTTAATTACTATTATTTATTAAAAATTATTTATTGTAGTTAAAAATATTTTAATTACTATTATTTCTTAATGAAATATTTTCTTGTTATCCACCAGTAATGTAAAACATTTTAAATAAATAATAGATCAAATATAAACTTATTTTTTATTTAAGTTTGGACGCAATGTTGAATAAGATGGTATT
The DNA here is from genome assembly GCA_020226215.1 of Sindora glabra. Lineage (NCBI taxonomy): Eukaryota > Viridiplantae > Streptophyta > Magnoliopsida > Fabales > Fabaceae > Sindora > Sindora glabra. Next base: position 18,509,545 of record CM035230.1, on the reverse strand, counting down.
TGGGTTGCCTAACAAAAAGCTATATGTTGCTATATCGATATTTTTTTTTTAAAATACCTTTGCTATTGTTAAAAATTCTTAATTACTAATTATTATCTATTAATATTTTTTATTATTATTAAAAAATTTTATTACTATTATTTTTTAATGACATATCTTCTTCTTCTCATTGATTGATAATAAAAAATATTTTAAACTCATAATAAATCAAATTTAAACTTATATTTTATTTAAATCAAAATAAATGCTATTGTAAGTACATTAAATAAGATTGTAATTATGTTGCCCAACAAAAAGCTATATATTGACATATGGATAAAAAATTGTTAAAATTTATTTATTATATTTATAGATTCTTAATTACTATTATTTTTTATAATATATCTTTTTTATTCATTGATAATGTAAAATATTTTAAATTGATGGTGGATCAAATTTTAAATTTATATTTTATTTAAGTCAAGATGCAAAGTTGAATAAGATTGTACTTAAGTTGCCCACCACAATGTCATATATTGCCATATTTATAAAAAAATTATTAAAATTTTTTTACTGTTATTGAAAATTATTAATTATTATTAGTTTTTAATGACATATATTCTTCCCATTCCATGTTATTGTAAAATATTTTAATTTAATAGTGAATTAATTTAAACTCATATTTTCTTTAAGTCAAGATGCAACATTGAAAAAGATTGTAATTAAGTTGCCCAACAAGAGTTATATATTGCCGTATCGATAAGAAAATTATTAAAATTAACTTGTTGCTGCTAGAAATTTTTAATGAGTATTACATGTTAACATTTCTTTTCTACTATTAAAAATTCTTAATTATCAAGACATGCTTTTTCCTTATTCACTAATAGTATAAAATACTCATGTTTTATTTAAGTGAGATGCAACTTTGAATAGGATTGTAATTAAGTCGCTCAACAAAAAGCCATATGTTGTTATATGGATAAAAGTTTTATTAAAATTTTTTTATTGATGTTAGAAATTCTTAATTATTAATATATATTAAAATTTTTTTGCTATTATTAAAAATTAGTAATCATTATTATTTTTTAATGATTTATTTTTTTCATTTATTAGTAATGCAAAATATTTTAAACTAATAGTAGATACAATTTAAAATTATATTTTTTAAGTCAAGATGCAAAATTGAATAAGATTGTAATTAAGTTGTTCAAAAAAAAAGTTAATTGTTGCCAAATTAATTAAAAAGTTATTAAAATTAATTTATTGCTAATAGAAATTCTTAATAACTATTATTTTTTAATGATGTATCTTCTTTTTGTTCACTAAATAAAGTAAAATATTTTAAATTGATAGTGAATCAAATATAAACTTTTATTATGTTTAAGTCAAGATGAAACATTGAATAAAAGTGTAATTAAATTGCCAACAAAAAGCCGCATTTTGCCTTATTGATAAAAAATTATTAAAATTTATTTATTTATGTAAAATTTTTTTAATGATTATTGTTTATTGATCATTTATTCTTTTATTCATTGATGAGTCAAATTTAAACTCATATTTCATTTAAGTTAAGATGCAACATTGAATACAATCACAATTAAGTTGCTTAACAAAAAGCCATATGTGTGGCATCTTTGTTGGCATTAGTCCCTTTCAAATTTTTACAAATTAATTTTATATTTTGATTATGTTTAAAATCATTTTGAAAATAATGGAATTCATGAAATGTCGCATGGTTGAAAGTATGAAACAAAATGGTGTTTATAAAGATTATTTGAAGAATTTTTGAAGATTTATTGGAGAATATTTGAAGATCTTCTGATGGCATTGAAGATTAGTTTAGGAATTCAAGAAAAATATATACATAGTTAATCTTTATTTATTATGGCTCAAATAAATTTAAAATATGGGCATTTTTGTGTCCAAATATGCGAAAATATTTTAAATTTGCAAAAAAAAAATTGATAAACAAATATTTTTACAAATCAAAACTTTCTTTTGAAAAATGGTTTTTGCCAGCATTATTTGATTAGTGTATTCGAATACTTTGGACTAGAGGCTAACCTCAAGAATAGTATTTCAGTACCATACTTGAATAATGGGGTCAAATGTTTAACCTCTAGACCAAGTATTCAAGTATTATACTTAAGTAGTTAATCTAAAAGCAAGTTATTGAGACCATATAATCAAATGCAATATTTGATTATATCAAAGTAGAGGCAAAATGTTAGCCTTGCAATCAAGTACAATACTAAATTACTCTTTAAAAATTTGGTCTCCTAGGTTGGATACTCGATTATCATATTAGATTACCTGAATATAAGATTTGAATTTTTGTCAACAATAATTTCATAATGATTTAATTTCAAAACACGTCGTATATAAATCATTTCTTACCATTTTTCAGTCAAAAGAGAGGCATAATCCAAGATTTTCAAAGTTTTTATCTTACTATCATCTCTACACATTTGCTTCAATGATTTGAGCCATTCATCTTTGAGATTGAACTATTCTAGTATTTTTCCTTTATATTTGTGCAAAGGGTGCACTATTTGCCTATTCTTTCTTCTCAAAATTTTTGATTTTGTATTGGGTGAAGGATCCTGATATTTTCTAGAATGAAAGCTCTAGGGAGTTATTCTTATGTGAGAATAGCATAAAGGATGATTTGTATAATTCAAGAACTTTTTAAGGCTTCTTAAAAGTCATCAACTTTAAGGGATTACAGTGCACTAGTCATAGAATCGAAGTATTGTATAACTACAGAGAGTATTCTTTCTTGATGGAACCAACATATATATATTTGCATCTCTCTCTCATTTTTTTGAATTTCAACAAAATTACTATTTTTTGGATGCTTAAATTGTGCTAATAATATATTGAACATAGGTTGAATTTCTTGGATGATATACAACTGATGGTGCTGTACATATTTTACTTTCAAGTGATGTTTTGCATTTGTTTTGAGAATCCAAAAACTCTTTTTTTTAAATAAGAAAATTTTACAAAAGTTTCCAATTCTCCTCCTTTCTTGATATATCCTTCTTTTACAATATTGATAAAAATTTGTTAAAATTACTTTATTACTAATAGAAATTCTTAATTACTATTATTTGTTAAAATTTTTTATTGATGTTAAAAATTCATAATTACTATTATTTTGAATAACACATTTTATTTTATTCACTAATAATGTAAATAATTTTAAATTGATAGTGGATTAAATTTAACCACATATTTTATTTAAGTCAATTAAAACACAATGTTTAATAAGATTGTAATTACATTGAGTAAGACTGTAAATAAGTTGCCCAACAAAAAGTCATATATTGTTATATTGATAATATCTTACTATCATCTCTACACATTTGCTTCAATGATTTGAGCCATTCATCTTTGAGATTGAACTATTCTAGTATTTTTCCTTTATATTTGTGCAAAGGGTGCACTATTTGCCTATTCTTTCTTCTCAAAATTTTTGATTTTGTATTGGGTGAAGGATCCTGATATTTTCTAGAATGAAAGCTCTAGGGAGTTATTCTTATGTGAGAATAGCATAAAGGATGATTTGTATAATTCAAGAACTTTTTAAGGCTTCTTAAAAGTCATCAACTTTAAGGGATTACAGTGCACTAGTCATAGAATCGAAGTATTGTATAACTACAGAGAGTATTCTTTCTTGATGGAACCAACATATATATATTTGCATCTCTCTCTCATTTTTTTGAATTTCAACAAAATTACTATTTTTTGGATGCTTAAATTGTGCTAATAATATATTGAACATAGGTTGAATTTCTTGGATGATATACAACTGATGGTGCTGTACATATTTTACTTTCAAGTGATGTTTTGCATTTGTTTTGAGAATCCAAAAACTCTTTTTTTTAAATAAGAAATTTTACAAAAGTTTCCAATTCTCCTCCTTTCTTGATATATCCTTCTTTTACAATATTGATAAAAATTTGTTAAAATTACTTTATTACTAATAGAAATTCTTAATTACTATTATTTGTTAAAATTTTTTATTGATGTTAAAAATTCATAATTACTATTATTTTGAATAACACATTTTATTTTATTCACTAATAATGTAAATAATTTTAAATTGATAGTGGATTAAATTTAACCACATATTTTATTTAAGTCAATTAAAACACAATGTTTAATAAGATTGTAATTACATTGAGTAAGACTGTAAATAAGTTGCCCAACAAAAAGTCATATATTGTTATATTGATAATATCTTACTATCATCTCTACACATTTGCTTCAATGATTTGAGCCATTCATCTTTGAGATTGAACTATTCTAGTATTTTTCCTTTATATTTGTGCAAAGGGTGCACTATTTGCCTATTCTTTCTTCTCAAAATTTTTGATTTTGTATTGGGTGAAGGATCCTGATATTTTCTAGAATGAAAGCTCTAGGGAGTTATTCTTATGTGAGAATAGCATAAAGGATGATTTGTATAATTCAAGAACTTTTTAAGGCTTCTTAAAAGTCATCAACTTTAAGGGATTACAGTGCACTAGTCATAGAATCGAAGTATTGTATAACTACAGAGAGTATTCTTTCTTGATGGAACCAACATATATATATTTGCATCTCTCTCTCATTTTTTTGAATTTCAACAAAATCACTATTTTTTGGATGCTTAAATTGTGCTAATAATATATTGAACATAGGTTGAATTTCTTGGATGATATACAACTGATGGTGCTGTACATATTTTACTTTCAAGTGATGTTTTGCATTTGTTTTGAGAATCCAAAAACTCTTTTTTTTAAATAAGAAAATTTTACAAAAGTTTCCAATTCTCCTCCTTTCTTGATATATCCTTCTTTTACAATATTGATAAAAATTTGTTAAAATTACTTTATTACTAATAGAAATTCTTAATTACTATTATTTGTTAAAATTTTTTATTGATGTTAAAAATTCATAATTACTATTATTTTGAATAACACATTTTATTTTATTCACTAATAATGTAAATAATTTTAAATTGATAGTGGATTAAATTTAACCACATATTTTATTTAAGTCAATTAAAACACAATGTTTAATAAGATTGTAATTACATTGAGTAAGACTGTAAATAAGTTGCCCAACAAAAAGTCATATATTGTTATATTGATAAAAAAATATTGCCAAAATTCATTTACTACTATTAGAAATTCTTAATTATTATTATTTGTTATGATTTCTCTACTGTTATTAATAATTCTTAATTACAATTACTTTTAAATGATATATTTTTTTTCTAATTTTTTAATAGTATAAAATATTTTCAAATGATGGCGAAGCAAATTTCAACTCATATTTTATTTAAGTCAAGATGCAACGTTGAATAAGATTGTAATTGAGATGCCCTACAAAAAGTCATACGTTGTCATATAATAAAAGAATATTTAAAAAAAAAATTTTATTAGAAAATTTCAATTTTCAATTAATATTATTTTTAATGAGATATCTTCTTCTCATTATAAATATTTTAAACTCTTATTATATTTAAATCATGATGCATCATTAAATAAGATTATAACTAAGTTGCCCAACAAAAAGCATGGCTTAAAAAGGGGAGGCACTTTAAAATACCTCAAATTTTAAGCTGATAGTGAAGGAAATTTAAACATTTTTTATTTAAGTCAAAATGCAGTGTTGAATAAGATTGTAATTAAGTTGCCCTACATAATGTTATACGCTGTTATATCGATAAAAATATTTAAAACTTATTTATTATAATTTAAAATTTTAATTAATATTTATTTTAATAATATATTTCTTCTCATTTAATGATAATATATAATATTTTAAACTCTTACTTTATTAAGTCAAGATGCAACTTTGGATAAGATTGTAATTAAGTTTATTTAATTTTTTTTACTTTTATTCAAAATTTGCAATTAATATTATTTTTAATGATATATCTTCTTCTTATTCACTAATAATATAAAATATTTTAAACTCTTATTATATTTAAGTCATGATACATCATTGAATAAGATTATAATTAAGTTGCCCAACAAAAAGCATGGCTTAAAGAGGGAAGGCACTTTAAAATACCTCATATTTTGAACAGATAGGGAAGAAAATTTAAACTCATTTTATTTGAGTCAAAATGTAATGTTAGATAAAATTGTAATTAAGTTGCCATAAAAAATCATATGTTATACCAATAGAAAATATTTAAAATTTATTTGTTATAATTAAAATTTTTTAATTAATATTATTTTTAATAATATATTTTCTTCTTATTTGATGATGGTATAAAATATTTTAAAACTTTATTTTAAAAAATCATATATTGTTATACCAATAAAAAAATTTAAAATTTATTTGTTATAATTAAATTTTTTTAATTAATATTATTTTTAATAATATATTTTCTCCTTTTTTAATGATGGTATAAAATATTTATTAATATTTATTTTAATAATATATTTCTTCTCATTTAATGATAATATATAATATTTTAAACTCTTATTTTATTTAAGTCAAGATGCAACTTTGGATAAGATTGTAATGAAGTTTATTTAAATTTTTTTACTTTTATTCAAAATTTGCGATTAATATTATTTTTAATGATATATCTTCTTCTTATTCACTAATAATATAAAATATTTTCAACTCTTAGTATATTTAAAACTTTATTTTAAAAAAATCATATATTGTTATACCAATAAAAATATTTAAAATTTATTTGTTATAATTAAAATTTTTTAATTAATTTTGTTTTTAATAATATATTTTCTCCTTTTTTAATGATGGTATAAAATATTTAAAAACTTTATTTTATTTAACTCTAGATGCAACTTTGAATAAGATTGTAATTAAGTTACCCAACAAAAACCACGGCTTAAAAAGGAGAGGTACTTTAAAAATACCTCATCAGTTTTGCTCATCAATAGCTTCTTCTTCTTCAAGACCAATCCTCGAACACTTCACCAACAAGCGGCTGAACAAATAACCACTTCGGCAAAGAGAGGATTGGTGAAGAGTTATGCTTGTTTAATTTTCTATATTTTTCTTGTTTTCGTTAACCAATAACAAATACTCTTTATATTCAACCCACTTTCTTCAAATAATTATATCATAATATTCCTATTGCAAAATTTTTCCATCTGCACGAGAGATACCTACAAGCACGTGAGAAGGTTTCAAATTTGTGAGATTTATAACATTTCTACTATTGAATTTTGTATCCAATTTTTTGACTTTTTAATAACTAAAATTTCTTAATTCAAAAGTAAGGTAGAAAATTTTCACTCATAAATTTTACCAATAAAATCTTACACTTCACCTCTAACAGATGTGTACCCCTGCAAAAAATTTCATGTAAAATATAATAACTTCAACTAATCAAATTAAATGCTTTATTTCTATTTTTAATAATATTATAAATAATAATGTATTAAATATTTCATTAAAATAGATAAAAAATACTAAATGTAATTCTATTATTTATTGTATTACCATTTATTATATTACTAAAAAAAAGACAAAACATTTAATTCTAATTAGTTAGAAATATGTATTCAGTGTTAAACAATAGCTCCTAACAATTTTGAAATTGTTGTTAGCATTTGTCTAAATAAAATTATATTATACAGTTTATGCGCTAAATATAAGGAAAAGACTTGATTGGATAACTGTGTCATTAAATCTAATGGGGTACCGTAAACAAACTTATTTTATGCAATATATCAAGCCTGAAAGAAAGAAAGAAAAGATGATTTAAATTTGATTTATTATTAGTGTAAATTAATTTTATAATATTATTAATTAATGTATTGTTATATTAATAAAAATTGTTAAAATATTCTTATTATTAATAAGAATTATTAATTTTTAATAACATGTTATCTTCTTATTTGTGGATAGTATAAGAAATTTAATGTTTATAGTGGATTAAATTTAAATTTAAGAAAAAATAGTATATATTTATAGTATCCAATTTGGGTTTAAATTTGATTTATTATTAGTATAAAATATTTTACACTATCAATAAATGAAAAAAAATATATCATTAAAAAATAATAATTTTAATTTTTTTAAATTAAAAAAATTAATAATTATTTATTGATATGATAATACATAGTTAAATGTTAGTGCAAAGCTGATATACACTCACCGTAAATCAAATTTAAATCCATCTAATTATATGTTAAGTATATAATAAGACTTCATTGTGTAACTTATTTTATATTATCATGCATGATTAGATTTATCAAATTTAATTTATCAATTGTAAATGGTTAAGGTACATATGATCCCCTTATACTATATGTGTAGAAAACTTCTTGAATTTTTAAAAAGTGCATGTAAAATATCTAAATTATACATGTTGTGCAAAAAAAAAAAATCCTTCTATTATCTGTCCTTTCAAATCTTAATGATAGAAGGGAATTTTTGTAATTATTATTTTAGCATACTTCCTTAGACAAAAATAAACTTTTCAAAATCACTTTTATATTTTAAACTAATTTTAAAATAAATATAAGAATTAATAAATTTTTCTTCCAAAGTCAATATTTAAATATTATTAAATATAAAATAATAATTTATAATCAGCTTTTCAAAAACTAATCATTCATAATTAATTATATTCAAAATTAATTTTCCTTATCATACATAATAACTCTAAAAAATATATTATTCTATTACGTTTTAAGCCTTTTTATTTTTATAGGTACAATTTTTTATGAACTTGTTTTTCTAATAATATATATAGCTTAGAATAAAAATAAAAATTTTATTTTATTTTAAAGTAAAATATTCTTACCTATCTCAAATTTAATTTAAGGGAAAAAATTAGGGTTTAGGCTAGTATTGTTTGTTGCAATTTATTAGAATGAGGTACTCTAAGCCCACTTTTTTTCATTTAAGCGCACCCACAATTAGTAATTTACCACAAAGATCTAAAAAATAAAACAACACACTTATAGTGCATCTCGAGAAGAATAAAATTATCAAAATAAAAATCTCTTTTGCTGCATATTAAAATTGAAGAATTTTTAATTTTATAAAAATAAAAAATAAAAGACTAAAAACTTATAAGAATTAAAATTAGAGAATTTTTAACTTTATAAAAATTAAATTATTATAGAATTTTAATTATAAATAAAATTAATAAAAAATTAATTTTTAGGGATTAAAATAAATGTTTAGTTCAAAATAAAAATAAAAATAAATAAGAAATTATAAGCATAGGACCTTATATAAATTATAGAATAGTCTCTTTCTTTTTCTTTTTTTTTAAAAATTATTTTGGATGCAATTATTGTTATATTAAAAATTCAAACAACAATAAAGTTATTTTTTTAGGAAAAAGAGAAAATGCAAATAGACACAAATAGTAGTTGGAAAAAAAGAATTCATTTGTTTATTTATTTTGAATTTTTCATTGATGGTACTATCTAGATACCGAATAGTAACATGTTCTTCTTCGACATTTTACCTATTAATAATACCTAATTTGTTCATCTATTTTGGATTTTTTTATTAATATTACTATTTAGAGATTAAACAGTAACATGCATTTCTTAGGTAACTTAATTGTTAATAAGAATTAATTTATCTATTTATTTTAAATTTTTAATCAATGTTATTATTTAGAGATCAAATAGTAACATGTTCTTTTTTAGTAGTTTAGCTATTAATAAGATCTAATTTATCCATTTATTTTAAATTTTTTATCAGTGTTACTATTTGGAGATCCAATAGTAACATGCACTTCTTAGGTAGTTTGGTTGTTAAAGAAAATTGATTTATCTATTCATTTTAGATTTTTTTTGTCAATATTACTATTTGGGGACTAAATAGTAACATGTTACTATTTAAATATCAAACGGTAATATACTTTTTTTAGCAGTTTAGTTGTTTATAGGATTTGATATTTTCTATTATTTGGGATTTTTAATTGATGTTAGTGTTTGGAAACTAAACAGTAACATACATTTCTTTGACAATTTAGTTATTAATGGGACTTAATTTATTCATTTATTTTAGGTTTTTAGTCGATGTTACTATTTAGAGACTAAATTATAATATGCTTTTCTTTAGTAGTTTAGTTATTAATGAGACTTGATATTTCCTATTATTTAAGATTTTTTTGTTAATATTATTGTCTAAAGACCAAATAGTAACATGTACTTCTTAGGTAATTTGGTTATTAATGAGACTTAATTTATCTATTTATTTTAAGTTTTTAATTGATGTTACTATCTGGAGACCAAAAAGTAACATCTTACTGTCTGAACACTAAATAGTAACATACTATTTTTTAGTAATTTGATTATTTATGAGATTTAATATTTCATATTATTTGAAATTTTTAGTCAATATTACTGTTAAGAAATCTAACAGTAATATACTATTCTTTGGCAGGTTGGTTATTAATGAAACTTGATTTTTAGTTAATATTACTGTTTGGAGATCAGATAATAATATATTACTATTTAATCTACAAATAGTAACATCTTATTCTCTGGTAGTTTTATTATTAATGAGAATGCATTTATTTGATTATTTTAAGTTTTTAATTGATGTTATCGTTTGGAGATGAAATAATAGTATATTATTCTTTGGTAATCTAGTTGTTAATAGCACTTGATTTATTCATTTATTTTTATTTTTGGTTGATGTTACTTTTCGAATACTAAACAGCAACATATTACCATTCGATCTGTAAATAATATCATATTATTCTTTGGTAGATTTATTATTAATGAGACTTAATTTATCTATTTATTTTAAATTTTTTTTGTTAATGTTATTATTTAGAGATGAAATAGTAATATGCTATTCTTTGATATTTTTGTTGTTAATAAGAATTGATTTATCCATTTATCTTAGGATTTTGGTTAATGTTATTGTCCAGATACCAAACAATAACATATTATTATTTAATTTATAAATAATAACATATTGTTCTTTAGTAATTTTATTATTAAGAAAGTTGTTATAGCACTATTAGACACCAAAAGAGTTAAGGAGTGAAAGTTTGGTGTAGGATTCAAATGAATTTGAATTCAGAAAAATAAGATCAAAGTTGGCAAAACAACAATAAAATGAAGAAATATTATGAATTTTTTTTGAAAAAGGCCTTTTTTTCACTAGCTAAGGCAGGCAAAATGCCTTTGACTTTTTGTAAGCATGTAGATCTTGAAAAATTACATGAAATTAACATATAATTTACCTCAATCAGATGATTAAGCGCAAAGTTATGGTTGTTAAAAATTTTAAGTTCAATCTACATGTTTATAGTTAAGTAGACCCTTACTAAATCAAATTTTCTTATTTTTTGTTGAAAGATTATAAGAAGATGAATAGAAACAAGTGGTCATATGTAAAAATTTGTTAATTAATCATAGAGTTATACCATTTCGAAGTTCCTAATTCATAATCGTATTTTCACATTATTCTTTGGTAGATTTATTATTAATGAGACTTAATTTATCTATTTATTTTAAATTTTTTTTTGTTAATGTTATTATTTAGAGATGAAATAGTAATATGCTATTCTTTGATATTTTTGTTGTTAATAAGAATTGATTTATCCATTTATCTTAGGATTTTGGTTAATGTTATTGTCCAGATACCAAACAATAACATATTATTATTTAATTTATAAATAATAACATATTGTTCTTTAGTAATTTTATTATTAAGAAAGTTGTTATAGAACTATTAGACACCAAAAGAGTTAAGGAGTGAAAGTTTGGTGTAGGATTCAAATGAATTTGAATTCAGAAAAATAAGATCAAAGTTGGCAAAACAACAATAAAATGAAGAAATATTATGAATTTTTTTTGAAAAAGGCCTTTTTTTCACTAGCTAAGGCAGGCAAAATGCCTTTGACTTTTTGTAAGCATGTAGATCTTGAAAAATTACATGAAATTAACATATAATTTACCTCAATCAGATGATTAAGTGCAAAGTTATGGTTGTTAAAAATTTTAAGTTCAATCTACATGTTTATAGTTAAGTAGACCCTTACTAAATCAAATTTTCTTATTTTTTGTTGAAAGATTATAGGAAGATGAATAGAAACAAGTGGTCATATGTAAAAATTTGTTAATTAATCATAGAGTTATACCATTTCGAAGTTCCTAATTCATAATCGTATTTTCACAAAAAAAAGGTATTTTAGGAATATAATAACAATAATTCATAAAATTAGCATCTATTTGAAATAAAGATCAGTATTAATACCTCTTTGAAAGAAAGTCCAAAAAAGTAACATCACAATACAATTTACCGTTGATTTAAATACAATTCATTGCCCTCATTTTTATTTTTTAGGCCAAAGGTTCTTAAAGATTTGAAAAAAAATTGTATTCCCTCTCCCTAAAAGTACTTTTATCCCTTAAATTTAAATAAATAATATTTACAAAGAAAATTAATATTAATAAATTCATTTCCATGTGCTATTCTCTTTTCATCAATCATCCATTTCCTTGCATAACTCCTTTGTCAACTCCTCACCCATCTTGGTTTCTCTTCTATTTTTCTCAAACACTATAAACTAATATTTAAAAAAATGATACATTGAAAAGTCATTAAAGACAATATAAATTATTCTCCCTAAAATTATCAAAATCATATATTCAAGAAACTTGTTAAAAATCAAACAAATAAACTGTAAATATATTCCTAAATCAACAAAAATATGCTAATTAATTTAATTTTCAATCATTTAAAGAGCATAAAAGAGGAAAATAAATTCCTTCTATTATCAATCAAGCATTTAAAAGTAGCATAAAAGAGAAATAATCCTTTTGGATATCAACCAAGCTTTGAATTTACTCCTAATTTTGATACTATTCAACATATAATTCTAACAAAAGTTTTCCTTAACATATGGCTTCCTTAACAATACTTTCTTTTGCAATAAACATTAATGCATCAAGCCTATATTTTATTGTTAATTGAAGAAACAAAAATATGAAATTTTATTTGAGCTCACCCAAATCCAAGAATTTCTTATTTTTTATTATTATTTTAACTAGTCAGTAATTATCAATTTAAAAAAACAATCCATTATAATGTTTGAAATTATGAAAATTAATTTTAATATTTTAAGTAAATATGTAATAATCCATTAGAAAATGTAATTATCATTTTAATTATACAAATTTGTTATAATAATCATTTTAATTATAACAAATTGAAACCAAATGGAAGAAAACAAGATTATAGCATTAACATCCAAACTTATTTTTTGCTAATGATTGTCATCCAAACTTTAATATTTGGAAATCTTGTACTTAGAAGATGCAATTCTAAACATGAGTATGAACAAGTTTTATAGGTAAAATATTGCATGTGATTTCACTAATAGGCTAGTAGCATTTGCAACTTAGAATAGAAGGACTCTAAAATTGACTAAAATCCTAACAAATGATTATAATTTGTCCAAATTGAATTTATTTTCGTTGATTTCCACCTGATTTATAAAAGATGATACTCTCCAGCAAAACAATTGCTTAAAAAAATTTCCAAACACAATCATATATTCTTTAGAATAGAGCAACAAAAATGCAAATCAATAATGAAAATCTAATCAATAAGCAAAAGCATAAATGAAATAGGACTGCTAGGAAAGATAAGAGTTTAAGGACTGGGACCTTTGAAAACATTGATTTGAACACAGAGATTTGAGAGTTGGAGTTGGAGAAAGAGTCTCTATTGCAAGGGCCCAACTTAATAATATTTTTGTAGAAGAATTTCAACATGGGTGAATCCATCTAAGGAAATTACTTAACTTTTTAGTGTCATCTCTCTTTCATTTCTCTCACACTACATCTCTTTCCTTTGAGTTATTGCCTTTGCTTAGCTCTTGCCAGAATGGTGTTGAAATTTGCTCCAGGCCAAACCTAACAGTTATTGTTTAGTGAATTTCTCTAGCTAGTGATGAAAGGAGATGAAAGTGTTATTGTATAGGATAGAAGAGGAAGGGTAATTTTGTCAAAAAATAAATAAACTTAACGTCATTTATTGTATTTAGCTTCAAGGAAGGTCCAACCTAAAATTGAAAAATGATAGGAAAGAAATATATTTAGATCAAATTTGAGAAAATGTGAGAGTATTTTACCATTTATTTTATTTCAAATTATAGATGAAACTTTCAAAATTGGAAAAGAATTTATAAAATTGAAACAAGGTTCACATGTAACATATTAAAAAAAGATGAATTTATGAATAAATTCTTAGAAAAAATGTTGTAAATTTGATAGAAATACTTTTTTATCCCAAATTTATTGGATACAGTAATAAATATAGTTCATTTAAGCAAATCATAATTAAATAAATTATTTCTAAAATATTTATACATATAAACAAAAAAATTAGATGAAGTCATCTCAATATAAAATTTAGGTTGTAATTTTAAGCTACTTGTATTAATTTTGGAATGAAATAAAATAAAATATTTTTAAAAGTTATTTTATATAATGGTGAGAAATGTTTATTTGATATAATTTATTATGAATAAATAGTTTAAAAAATTAATTATAATTAATATTTATGTTCAACAATATTTACATATTAACTTTAAAAAATTTAAAATATTTTTTCTAGTTTTAATTTTGAAATCATTTTTAGATATCAATTTTTGTGTAATCAATTGCACTAAAAAATAATTGCAAAAACCTTTCTCCCATTAAAATTTGGAAGAAGAGGTAATGGAGTCCTTTTTTTTTTTCACATGACATGTATAATTTAAATAGTTTAATTGCATTTTTTAAAACATTAAAGGGCTTTTTGTACATGAAATATAGGATAGGGGTTATGTATATTTTAGCCATTATCAACCTATTTGCATAAGAAATTTACATTGCTTAGTACGTAGTTTTGTGGTTAAACATAATCCTTTATCACGAATAAATCTAACTTATTAAAAAAGAAAAAATAACTATAAATTAATAAATTAAAAAAATAAAATTTCATATGTATGTTCATAGAATATTAACAACAAACCATTTAATATGAATTTTTAATATTAGAAATTATGTAACTTTATTGTTACATTTGTCTTTTCATTTAACCATTATCAATTGATTAGTGTTTGAACTTGATTAATTTGCGCTAGCTATGTAGTACTGGCTTAATAGACCAAAGCAATTTAAAGGCTCTTAATGTTGGTTTGAAACTAACTGCATGTTAGGGCTTAGCCGTGGCTTCTTGAAGGCATTAGTTATTAACAAGTATTGCTAGACTTGGTTAGGTTGCATCATTTAAAAGGTTTATTTTTTTAAAATCAAATCTATTGCTTAAATGTGCCCTGTTTTCATATGGATTTGCTAAAATTAAAAGGGAAGTGCAAATCACAAAACATAAGAAAAGACTACATAAACATGTTAAATAGATTTGAACTAACATGGGAAGATATAATTTAAACCAAGAGCATTTTAGCAACATGTGGTTTAGCAAACAAAAGCTATGAAATCAAAGCTTTTCACTTCCACAAGCTTTAATTTCATAGCATTTCAGTGCAAGTTTTTATCTATTCACACTTAGTAAGTATTCATAGATAGTGTTTCAAGTATAAACCATCCTAAACTAAAAAAAAAGAAAAGAAATAAGCTAACACTTGTAGAATTCCCTAGAACATGAATGCCTAAGAACAACTATTCTTGAGTGCTATGAAACATCAACTAAGTAAGCATGATTTATTTTTATACCAGTGGTAATGTGTGTGTATGCTAATATGTACCACTACTACCTCAATTGGCCAGCAATACCTAAAAAAAAAAAAAATAGTATCAATCCTTATTGCACTACTATCTTATAAACAAAAAATGTGTGAATCTTCACCAAAATACTATTCTTGTAGATGGCATATCTATTTACAGATGATGGTACCTCTAACTACTAGTAAAAAAGGACATCATAAAGGGAAAAAAACTTGTAGTATACAAAAAGAATGTTAATGACATTTGACTTGTTATCAAAATGATCAATTATTATATGTTAAATAAAATTAGAAAATCTTGTGGGCTTCTAGTTAACAACCATAAGCTTTGACCTTTGTATGTTTTCTTCAGTCCTTCTAGTTAAGTTCATACTAGGATCATCATTTTTACCTTCATAAGGAGTAGTTACTACCTTTATCATAATAAAAAAAAAATTAACAATTAGTATGAAGAATGAAAATAACACATGTATTGAATGATACAAATTAGTGTATACCTTCTTCTATTTCTTTAAATGTTGTAATATCATTTGTCATATCCAACTCTTAAATGTCAAATTTATTAGGCTTCAACTAATTTTGAGTGTAAATGAGCTCTTATGAAGTCTTTAAAGAGAGGAAGCCCCTAATCACATTTAACACACGTCATTATGTGCTAAATGTCAACCTAGAAGCCATCATGGAAACATGGATAACCAATACATCCTTTTCCATCTTTGATGGCACATCAAATTTGGATGCCCTAACCTTCCACCAAGTAAAGTACTTCATAATTAACACCCTTATCATCGATGCATGGGTCATTAAGGTATCTTTCCAACTCATTCTTAGCCTTAATGGTATCTTTTTTCCTTAAATGTGACCAGAAAGTAATTGCTTTTGCCTTATATGTATCACTTTCAAGGCTAGACTCATGTTGCTTGGACATTTCTCTTTATAAGGACTCTTTTATCTTTCCTACCTCTAATAGGCTTGCATATTCATTTGCATACTAGTCATAAATCTTGATTAGTTATGTTTTCACCTTTTGACTATAGTTTTAACATGTGTTCTTCATATATCTCCTCAAATGACTAGGCAATATAGGCTCACTTGCACCTTGGGTTAAGAGTATTTGCAATGAATATGATAGGGTACGTGCTTCTAAGTAAACCCTAATACTTATCATACTTTACCTTCATCTCAATTGCCATGAAGTACAAAGCCAAGTCAAAATTTTCAATTGAGGTCTAGGTTTTTAGCTTACTTGCACTAAAGAGAGATGAATGTACATAAAATTAAAGGTGACATGCAAGAAACTAGATAAAGCTACTGTAACATCATAAAAAGTTTTCAGAGACTTGGTGAAAGCCCTTGCATTATCCCAATCCCCACTCTTTGGAGGTGTAACATCTTGATGAAAACTTGATAGATTAAAATTAATTAGAGTATAATTAGTCATTTGTAATTAGAAGAAAAGCCTATTTGAAACATTGTAGGAAAACCCATTAGAAATTATTTTTGAAAGCTTGTGTTAGTAGCTAGGTTTTTTCTTCCAAGAAAAAGGCCATTGGAAGTTCATTAGGAAAGAGCAAAAGAGAAGCCTTTTTTTCTAGAAAAACCTTATTAAAAAATCATAAAAATTGAAGTAGTCCATATGATATATTTATCCAAAATTAGTAGCAAAAATAAAAGCATATGCATAACTACAAACAAAGGCAAAACCATGCATATGACGATGGTGGCATAAGGAAGTAAATTCATGAAGAAACCGAGGGCAATACATAAGTAAAGTGTGAACATGCCTTAATAGTAAAGTTTCTTTCTTAAATTGGTAGTTAAGACTTAAGCACATAGCTCTAGATTTCTTTAGGATTTAGAATTAACTTAATCTCTAAGGAAAAAAAAGCTTTTCACTCATAAAGATAATTATATGTTAAGTTTAATACTCATTGATTTTTCTAAAATTAAGCAAGTACTAAAAGATTCAAGAAAAATGTGTTTTTGAAACTAGAAATAGAAATGAATATTTTGATACAAAAATTATGAACTTTTTTACTTCATTTGTATACCAAGTTTAGAAATACATATAGAATTATGAATGATATTTGAGTTTTACAAATTGAAAATAGTTTTAGAATCATCAAAATTCACTTGTTTTAATCCATATGAAAGTTTTGCTTTAAAAAATTATTTTTTGAGCATAATGTAAAATAGGAAATGCCATTAATCACCTTGGCACACGTTGTTAAAAAGGAGAAGAAAGGAATATTTTATTGATAAAATCCAATTGTACACTTCTTTTGACTTACAAGAAACTATAACATTCATTCTATTTCTTCTCTTAACATTCTTCAACTACATCACATGACATTATTGACTCCTAAAAACAAGTGAAATTTCTCTATAAAAGCCATACTATTTTTAGCACTTCACACATAAACAGAAGCAAATAGTTTTTCATGCTTTCCTAAGTTAAGGAAAATTATTTCTTTTGTCTTCTTTCCAACACCATTTCCTCCACACTTTACAAAAGCTTCAAACTTGTTCTTATTCTTTGACTTCTTGATTCAGTTAAAAAAGAACTAATTCTTTATTTCCTTAACAATTTTATTACTAATACTTTATTTTGAATGTAAAAATGAGATATTGAATTTTGAGGTTCCTTCTTTAAATAATTCCTTAAGAAACTACAAGTGGAAAGTTTTACTTTTTCTTTTAAATTTTTACTAAGAAAATTATATGTGTGTGTGTGTGTGTGTGTGTGTGTGTGTGTGTGTGTGTGTGTAAGATATATATTGCCATATCATTTTCTTGTATGAATGGTGTGTTGAAAAATATCATTTCTGATAATATGATTTTGGAAACTTGGGAAAGTGTTTTTTGTTTGTCAAGAACCTAATATTGTTAAATCATTTCCTTTAATTAATCTTTGAATTAGTGAGAAGAAATGAAGTAATAATAGAGAAATAGCCAAAAAAATACTTGGGAAATGAGGGGTATGTTTTGGTTAGTATATAAAGGAGAAGAAAATATAATTTACTTGGAAAAAAATGGAAGTTGCTCAAGGTACAACTTAGTACCCACAAGTAACATTCCATAAATAAGTGAAATTATTGGTCCAAAAATGACCATGGTCTATGTATTTGACTTAGGAATAAAGAAGGAAAATTTTACGCTTTGAAAAATTCTTGGGGTTTCACGGTTAGCTCCTATGATTATGAGCAAACCATTTATTTCCTTATGAAATATTAACTTTTTCGAGTAAGAAAAGGTGTGAAGCACATAAGTACTTGATGTGGCAATTTTTGAAATAATTTTTTGATTAAAAAGCATAATAGAACCCTATCTAGTAGCAAGAATCATGAGTGCATTCCATGTTTTGACAAAAATAAAATGTAAATTAACTTATTAACTTTGTTCACTTAA
Source organism: Sindora glabra (assembly GCA_020226215.1). Lineage (NCBI taxonomy): Eukaryota > Viridiplantae > Streptophyta > Magnoliopsida > Fabales > Fabaceae > Sindora > Sindora glabra. The sequence continues at coordinate 18,490,458 of CM035230.1, read as the reverse complement.
AGAATTTAAATTATTTGAAATAAAGAATAGTTCAATAAGATGGTTTATTCTTGTCTACCGTGCTTGTGATAAATTTTCTATGTGATTGGAAGAGAAATTTGATAAATTCTGCAATATGATTTTGGATATGACATTTTTCATGTGTTCTAGTAAGAAAATTGCATTATATATATATATATATATGCCTTCATGAACATAAATGCTAAAAATCCACTTGAATTCTTCATGGCTTCATAAGATCTTATTATATAGCCTACACCAACAGCATATGCCAATAGGATTATGTATTTTCCATTTGAAGTTTAGTTGTTTCTATAGGATCATCTACCATGTAATCCTTACCAATTGTGGTATGATCCACCAACACTAGCAAACCATTAACCTAAGGATAAGAATTTCAGCATAAGTTTCTAATAATGATCCTTCATTAATATTTTTTTGAAAAGTATGTAATGAAGTTACTTTTAGAACTATTTTGTATAATCATGAACTCTATATATGTAAACTAAATTTAAAATAATAGCCCATAACTTTATGATGTAAATTATTACATAAGATAAATGAATGCATATCTAGGTAATATTTTCTTATTACTATTTTATCAAATGAATAAGGTGATGATTACAAATTTGTTAATTAATTAAAATATTATTTTCTTCAATTTTGAGAAAAAACTAAATTGGTTGCACATTTATTTTAAAAACTCAAAATTTTCACACATGCAAAGGAAGGAAAAATGTTTGAAAATGTCTTCTATGAAAATTGTGTTAAGGATTGCTACTTCCTTTTTTCATAATAAAAGTATATTAGTGCTTGTTAACTATAATATGATTAGATAAAGTGTTTTTCCTTATTTTTTTTCTCAAAATATAATAAGTTTTATAAATCATATTACTAAAAAAAGGTCCACATCCAATTCTTTCAAAATAATGAAATTCCTATAAATCTTAGTTTGATTGCAATACTAAAAATAAGCACTTTCAAAATAAATAGGCTTTCACTAAAAATAATATTTCACAAAGATCTAAGATAGGATTATCTAATTTCTTGATTTTTTTTACCTGTTCCTATTCTATTATGTTCATTTCATTGTTTAGCACTTAAATAATTTTTGAAGAATCAAAATCTTTCTTTTATTTGTTTTCATATTAAATAATCATTTGGTCCTTAAAGTATTTTCAATTAGAAATGTAATATATATATTGTAATATGTATATATATTAATTTAGGTTCTTATAAAAGCAATAAAAATTTATTTTCAAGTTTTAATTATGTTTATGTTTAAAGAAAGAAAAAGATTTTGATTTAATAGAAATTTTGTGCAACTAATTTACCAAAGAATGGTGTTGTTTCATAATAAGAGTATTTTCTAAGATATAAATTATTTTTTGTGAGAAAGAGAAATCAAATCTTTGTTATTTACTGAGATTTTACTAGTGTTGTTTTTTGGATAAGGATAGAATATATACATATACATGCATGCATACATACATACATATATACATATATTTAGTGAAATTTTCACTATGCTTATTTTTATGTTATTGATCTATTTCCAAATGATTATCTAAATATAATTTCAAAGTCAACTATCTACATTTTTTATGTCTTTGTTATTTATAAAAAAAATTGAAAATAGCATATTAGTAAGAGTTTTGTTAAAAATGCTTACAAAAATGTCTGAATAACTAGAAGAGCCTTTTCCCCTTTTTAGAATATTAAAAGTAAACCTTAAAGTCCTTACTATCCTCCTCCAATCTCTTGAAAGGTTTTTTAGAACTTCTGACCTGATTCAAGCATCATGTATGTGAAATTCTACCTAGTGACAACATCAAAGCACACCAAAACTTTGCAACATATAGTTTCAACCTTAGTAGCCTTTTTGAACTTGACTAGCCTTAATAATGTGTCTAATGGTGGAAATGGAGTCATGGTAGTCTTTCAACCTTTCATTGGTAAGTTCAAAATATATGCACATTATATCCCTATTTAACACTAACCTATGCTAATTCCTTATCTTGTTCTTTAGATATGATATTGCTATATCATTTAAGGTGGCATTATCAATAGTGATCATGAACACATGCTTCAAACCTTATTTATTCAAATATGATTCAATGATTTTACCTATTATTTCCCCTTTATGGTTTGGAATAAGCATGAAATTTAGAATATGTTTTTGCAAATTCTAGTCATTGTCAATGAAATAGAAGCTGAAAGACATATATTTTGATTTTACACTGATAGTCCAACAATCAATGGTCAAAAACACCATCACACAATCACTCTTCAACAAAACCTTAAAGCCTTACTTTTTCCTTTATGTAGATCTTATAGTAATCTTTGGCAACTATCTTCCTAAAAGGTATATCTAGCCTTAGACAAAGCCTTTTAAACATTTATTTAAAGTTAAACCCCTCCATAACCTCAAAAGGTTTCTTATCACATATGACAAAGAAAGTAATGTCATTTCTACATTCTTTCAAATTAATTGCATGTGAAATAAAACCAATTAATTATTTATTAATGAATTTCCTTTCAAATTCTAGAATTTTTTAAGTAGCGGTCATTGTTAAGTGAGTGTACATATTTTGGACATTTTAGCATGTGAGCAAGAAAATTTGATTTCCCATGCTCCTTACTACCATATAAGAACCTAATTGCACAATGAATGCACTCAACCATAGGCTTACTCACCTTATCTTTTAATACTTTTTTGAAAAAGTTCCAAGCTAGTGATTATCTTGTTATCTAAATTCTATTTTTTGTTTTTGCTTCTAGATTTTTAGATGTCACCTTTTTCCATTTTTTTCAACATAGCATAGTAGGAGCTTTTACTTTTTTTTTTCTAAACTTGAAACAACAATTTTCTTTTTGTCTACAAAAGTAAGAGGAGGGTTTTTAGTACTTGAAGTAGAAACTCTTCCCTTATCACTTGAGGACTGTTAAGTTAGAACTAAACTAGTAGAAAAGGGGATTGTGTTAAACTAGAAGAAGTAGATGGTTGTGTTGAGGTTAAGGTAGATGCCTCATTAGCATTACCACCATACCCTAGAGCATGTCCCTATCTCTTAGATTAGGCATCTATTAATTTAGAAATATAAATAATAGAAGAAGATATTATTATCAATTAATGGCAACATTTATGCATGTTTCATGCACCATAAATTCAAATAATTATGAAAAAGACTTCATTTTAAGCAACATAAATCTCATTTTTAATATTAAACTCCATTTAATAGTAGTATTGAAATATTCCTTATTAATTAACAACATTATAACTTAAATCATGCAATAATGACAAAATGATCTCAATTTCAACATCTTAAAAGTTAGTATGAGAATTGAATTCCATTTAATGTAAGCATTTATGTGAGAGCCCAAAAGTAAACCATCATATATTAATAATGTAATTAAATTCCATTTCAGCTACCAATTTCATTTATTAGCGACTTTAATCTAAACCATATTAATTAATAACATCATCCTTTCACTCATAACAAAATTTCACTAACCCTAGTCAATTGAACATTAATGATGTAATGATAATATTTATATGAACTTCATAAACCTTTATCACTAATCTCAAATAATCAGAAAAAAGACTTCAGCATAGAATTTCAAGCTAAACTAAAGTAATATGAAAATCTTCATAATACATATAATACATGGTAACCAATTTTTAACATTACTTAAAATTACTACTAATGTTTAATGAGAAATGAATGAATTCATATACATTTCATCCTATTTGTATGTAGTGTACAAGTATTTAATGTTGGGATCGAGAGCCAAACAAACGTAGTGGAATTAATTGATCCCAGCCAAGGATCCATGTGAAATAATTAGATCAGGATAGAAATTTGATTACCTTTTTCAAACACTTCAGACGTTCGATCGCTGATCACCTTTTTCGACTTGGTTCTGGTCGAAGATTCTAAGATATTTACACGAACCTGCGAATCACCAATGAATGTCTCACATGCACTAATTGGAATTCACCTCTTTTTCTTTTGTAGTGCTAGCTACATCCTTCAAAGTTTCAAAAAGGTTGCTAAATTTTTTTTGTGTTTTTAGGATGCGTGAATAATAATAATTATTACCTAAAAAGCCTATATTAAATAGGTGCACAAAAAATCCTAACTAATTAGGGCTTTGTTCCATGTATAATTGTAGGCTTATTATTGGGCCTTATAATTATAATATAGAATTTGCATATATTAAGCCCAAACAATTTGGTCCATTAATTTCAAATCTACTAAGTTTTAAGTGTACGACCCATAGGCTTTCATTACATTGATAATGATTATAAATCACATTAATAATCATAAACAATGAGTGATGTTTAGCAACACATCATTATTACCTAAGTAATAAGAAAGTCGGTGATTTGACTGAACTTTTACATATGATTATTATCTATGTTCTTTTGTCCTAGACATCTACATTGAGTACGAGACGTGAATTGTGTCATTCCCGTATAGCCTAATTCAAAGGTTTCTTGATTCCTAAGTGAGTTGAATAAAGCAAATATAATTGACATCCCATGTCAATTCATTTGAGCATGACCATGTATTTTTCTTAGCTTTATTTAATCAAAGGGCCCACAGATGTTACTCCTGTTATATAGAAAGGGCAAATTCCATCTTGATCACACAAATTCCTCCATATGATATGTGACATATCCAATAACTACCATTATATTCACTCAACCATGAGTGACATAGAGTAGTATTAAAATATGAAACTCATATGTAGAGAACCTTGGTGATCTTAGGTCAAATGACCATATTAATGATGATCACTAAGAATCACTCATGATACTCATATAATGATTCATGTAGTGTTCTTAGCGTGAATCGGTCCAGTATATAAATTTTCTAATTTGTACTCATGTGTAGACTTAATATTTTATATAAAGTCACCACACATGCTAGTCTTAACATATTAAAGTAACCCAACCTATAATGATATATGACTAGGGACATTTAAGAATACAATTATTCTAAGTTTATTATCATAATTAAATATATTACGCAGATAATATATGTATAAATATGATAATTGGAATTGCCATTAAAATTAACATGATTCAAATTTACAATCATCCATATGATTGGTTTTAAGGCATATATACTAACATTTAATTGTTTACTGTAATTAACAATTTCAAGTTTTAACTACCCACTTAATCCATAAGAACTAAAGATTCATCCTACCACCATACTAGCATTTATTAATAAAGAAAACTCATACCATTTTCATTCATTAAAATAGAAAAATATAACAAAAGTTAAACACCCATTATAAGGTAATTAACAACTAATTAAAGCCATACACTACAATAACCTATAAGGAAAATAAGAAACAACATCCTTTAACTAGGTAGCCAAACCAAAATCAATATCGTAAACAAACTAGAAAATTACAAAAATTAGCATTATAAATAAGCTAAAAACAACACTAGAATAACAAATTGTATTTTAAAACATAAACATAATAAAGCACCCCTAATTAGAACTAATCTCAACAAAATGTAATAATATAACAGTCATATCATTTTAATTCTAAGTAACTCAATCATCACGCTTATACTTACACCTTTATCATAAAACTAAATTGTTTTTAAACTAGAAACACTAGACTAAAACTTGGGATAACATAAACCCTTAAAAATACTTAATCCTCCGTACATCCACAAGGTTAACATACAACTCAATTTCATTTCAATTAATAAATAGGAGAAGTAAAGCCTTTCTAGGATGTTAAGCCTCTAGCACTTGCACTTTAGAGTTCCAACAATGGCTGGTAATAGGGCATACTTTCATAAATGATAACTTCAAAAGGATGAGAAAGGGCCTTAATGCTAAGGTGTCAAAATGCCTTCAATTAAAGGATTACAATGTTAATGGGGTGGCATCAATGGTAGACTTAATTGTCGAAAGGCCTAATAGGATTTTCTCTATTTGAAATAAGGAGCAAACAATTTAGGTTGTGGCGTGGTATCCTTTCATAAGATTAAAGGGATTATAATTACTAGCTGGGCAAAATGACACTTATTTTGCAACCTTTTACACTTCACTTTGATTGAATGGTGTCGGACCCTTCTATCTTCTAACTAATAAACCATCCTTTTTTCTTTTTATTTTCTTCACCTAATGCTACACTCTTCTCAGCCTAACTTGTACTTGATCAATTTTAGGTAAGGTTAGGTTATTCAAAAAATTCCATTCCTACATAATATAATAAGGAGTCATTAGTTTTTATGAGAAATAACTTCTAACAAGAAATTAAGCTTCCCAAGGAATAACTCCTTATATAAACTTCTCATAAAGTACTTAAAGTTATTTAATTAATATTATTTGTTTAGTTTGACTTTGAATTTTTTAAGAAATTTTAAAAAATAACTACTATATCTTTAATATTATTATAATATAAATTAATAAATTTTAATTATCATTAATTAAATTTAATAAAATAATTTTTTATATTCATAAATAAAATAGAAAGTAGAATTTATTTAAGAGGAGGTGGGTAAGCAATTTTCTATGCTCTATAGGAAGTAGGAACTCCCTTAAAAAGTTTGATTTCTTCCTAATTTATTAGATAATGGCTAACCAAATAACTCATATTTTTTCTATTATCCAAAAAAATAGAACTTTTCATATTATTGTTATGAACTAAAAAACTTTTTTTATAATTATATTTGGACATTAACTACCTCTAAGTAATCTTAATTTTTTTTTATGTATTTTAACTAATAAGAAACTATTTTTTAATAGAAATCATGTTATTATTCTTTTTAATATAATGTGTTATTTTTCACTCTTTGGCCTTTTGAATTATTTTGATTTGTAAATAAAATCGAACAATGTAAAAGAACTATTAGTAAAGAAACAATATACATACATATGTATATTTGTATGTATGTCTGCATGAATTTTTCAAATACTTCACCTAAAAATCCAAGATCAAAAAATGACCATACAAGTTACATAGATGATTTATCATTAAAATTTTGGACCTATACAAGTAGCCCATTTTCAAACTTGGTATATTGAATTATTTACTATGTTTTCTTTTTTCTTTATAGTTAATATTTATTTTCTTCATAATTTCACATGTTATCAAAAGAAACTCCATTTCATCTTTTTTAATTTTAATTTTTAATTTTTGAGTTTATCTTATGCAAAAATACAAATAATAGTGAATTAAACCAAAAAAATTATTTCAAAAGGATAATATATGATAAAAATCTACATCTAATATAATTTACAAAATGAAAAAAAGTAAAATAAATGCATATTATATTTTTACATTTCTTAATGTAACACTTTTTCTAAAAAGCCTTGCTTATTCATTTTTTAACATGCTTGGACAACTTAATTCTAAATGCTATCATATAAGAAATAATATGTATAACTTTTTTCAAATGTATCAGTAGGTCTGGAACATTTGAATAAGAGTACTTAATACTAAATATTGTTACTAAATTGAGTATTATGAAAGATTCTTTTTTGTGTTAGTATATAAGAAACAAATGAAGGAGAAATTAAAAGAAGAAGAAATTAAAAAATAAAAACTAATTTAAGAAAATAGAAGTTTAAATTTTTAATTTTTTTATCTACATTTTATATTTTTCAAAACGATTATGTAGTAATTTTTTGAATTAATCAAAAGCATTTTAGTTTTGAAAGTTTGAAGATGTAATATATTATTAAAAAATTAAGTTAATAATCATTAAATTAAATTTAATATATAGTAAAAAGGTGTAAACATATATATATATATATATATATATATATATATATATATATATATATATATATATATATAATTATCATGTCATTAATTTTTTATTAGTTAAACAATTTTAACTATTCATTTTTGTATTATTGAAATTTAATGATTCTTATTCTATCATAAAGCCAAGATATTAATACTCATACTTCTAATATGGATATGTTTGAATTAGCCATTAATCAATCTAGTATAAGGCTAAATTAATTTGAATATTTTGTGTTAAACACAAGAATGCAAAACATGAGACATAAAAGTGGAAAGTATTTACTATTTATTTCTTTAAATTTCAAATAATGTAATGTAATGTATAAATCTAGACAAAATTAATAACTTCATTCTTGGAGTTGTAAGGTGCTAACAAAACTAGCCTTTGAATTATACAAAGTTATAATTTGATCTAGAAATAATAGGGAATAATTTTTTTTTAACAAAAGAATGAAATTGCATATGCAACCTATTACTCAGGGATAAAATTACAATTTTATGTAATTTAGAAATTATTTTACCAATACTATGTAATTTCATAAACAAAATTGTTAATTTTATTAATAAATTTATATTCATTTGTTTGTTAAGCTATTCTAATATTGCTTAATGATAGTAACTAATAAATCCAGGCCAATTCATCTTATCTAAATCCATAGATGAAAATTTATTCAATATGCCATATTAAAATTAATGATGGTTCGAATTTGATTCTAGCCATTATATATTTAATAAATGTCAAATTTCTTTTAAGCATCCATTACAATATAAATGCAATTCAATATTAGTTGTCTAATAGGTTCAACATCAATTAAGAACTAACATATATACAAGTGACATTGTGTGTTTGGCACTTTGAAGTTAGCTATTTAATTAATATGGAAAATAAATAATGTTAATTTTTTAAAAGGAAAATCAATGTGTTAAGTGCTTGGGTAAGGTTGAATCCATTAACACAAAATGTTCGTTTTATAACCAACATCGAAAATAATTATAATAAACATGGAAAAGATGTTATAGCATAGGATTTTAGTTTAATAACCAACATGATTATTGATTTGAGATGTCAGTTTTTAAACCATCATCGAAACCTTTCTTATTTGATAATTAACATAGTACATCAATTAAGTTAATTAATTGACATCTAATATTTAATTTATTGTATCATTTTTTAAAATAACTGATATGTATATCATTTTCTCTTAAACTCCATTACACCAAGAGCAATATTCACTTAAACATAATTACATACAACATCCATCGAAATTAGTGTACATCCAAACTTATTGCTTTATCACTTAATCCCTATCTTAATGTCTTTATAGTAAAAAATAATATCCTAATTTAATAAAATCCTAATAGCAATAATTTCATACATTTAATTGGGTCCAAAAAATTAAAGACATATAGGTAATGAATAATATGTACTATGTTGCAAGAAGTGACAATAATACCACTAAAAACGAAAATGGAAATTACATTATGCTTTTATGACATGACCACTAAGAAAACACTTTATAGAAACCATTGTAATAAAAGAAGGGCACAAGTAAGTTACAATTAATATTATAAGTGCAACATTAATACTATATATTTCATTAATTACCTAGCTTATACAATTAATTTTTGGTGGTATTATGTGTTGCTTGTTGAGTTAGGGAGTACTATTCTTCCCACCAAGCTTATAATGATTATGGATATGGGCTAAAGTCAAAACATAGCATATAAAACTTGCATCATATTATAAGATTAAAAAACTATGAATAAGTATTAGAAAATAGTAATTTAGAAAATGATACTAATTATGCATAGAATATGAGCATAAAAACTATGAACATAAGTACCTAAATTTTTTCTAATATCTCTAAGAGGATTTTCAACCTATATCTTTTAGGCATGATTATCTTAGATGTAAAACCCATCTATATCACCTTCATTATCCCTAGAAGCAGTCCAATAGAGAAATGAGGAATCTTATCAATATCATTACTTATGTCTTCATGCTTTGTAGAGCTATAAATTACTTCTTATCAAATGGGTCTGTGACATAAAAAAAATACATTTTTTAGGATGCCATTATGAATAATTCTCCCTGTAACCTTTTTAATTAAGATTCACCAGTGGTAATACTACCTTATTGACTAGGATACCATTATTATTCTCAACCTATTTACATCAAAATACATGCACCCTAAATTTAATGTAGTTTAGCTCCCAAATATCTTTAATGAGTCCACAATATGATATATTAGTGTAGATAAGGTTTTTATCTTTAGGTTTTGTCACATGCATTACCTAAGCAACTAAACTAACCTTATTATTTTGCATAGTGCTCTTGTCATCTTAACCCTTTATATAAAAAGAAAACCCATTGATTAAACCTATCAAACAAGTCGATCCATGTAGATACCTATTCAAAATGAGTTTAATTTTACGGAGTCTAAACACTACAACCTATGATGGATATAGGCCAATTTTCAAACTTCATAGATACAAACTAGTTCGTTGAAAGCTAGTCTGTAATGGGTTGATCCATATTACCCATATTTGAAAATAGCCTTAATTTTTAAAGTTCAAACTTGCAAACCTATGGTGAATCGTGACCCATTTTATAACCCTACCATTGATGTCATATCCATGATTAAATATGACTTTCATGCATGGTCATGTACTAAATATCTTATGATCTTAAAAATAACATTTGATGTTCACACTATTAGAAAATGAACTCAACTTTATAACAAAGTGAAGAATAATCAATTGTCTTTAACTTGTACTCATTGATAATTCTTTCAACAATTTAACTCATTTACAAGGTCATATACTCATCCATCTAAAGTTGAACTTCTTCACTATTATGAAAGATTTAAAGGTGGGTTTGCGTACACATTTCATAATTTATGCTTATCATTAAGGTGGCTAATCTACCCTTACAAGTAATTCTTCCCTTGTGACAAGTCTTGAAAGTCTAACAACCTCCACATTTAATAAATAGTTACTACAAAACTTAGCCACCTTTTTAGCAATGCAGCTTTTGTGAATGCATCCTATCGATTAGTGTCAATTCTTCATATGCCCTTTTAGAATTTTCACATGTTGCTTGAAAGGGTAAATCAACCCATATAGTTTTACATTTCTTGTCAAATGAACAATCAAATGCACCATGATGTCAAAGAAAGAAACTGTAAAGTACATCTTAAGCTAACATAGTGTAGCCATGACTTCCCTTTGTAAGTCATCCAACTTTTCAAGGTTAATGGGCTTGCCATAAATTGCATTGAAGAATAAATAAATCCTAGTAACAATATGTTTGACATGTTTTAGCAAGATTGATCGAATAGCTACTAGTAGTAATTGTTGCATTAGAGTTCAACAATCTTTAGACTTTAAACAAATTAATTTCAAGTCTTTCTTTGAAATAAGGTTCCTGATGTTTTAAGAATATTCCTACATCATTTTAACACTAAATAAATACTTGTAGAAACTTATCTTCTTCTATCCAAATAAAGTATGACAAGCTAGAGGTAGGTACATAGATTGACCTCTTTTTTTAACACTAGTTCTTTCTAAGTGGCCATTTCAACTAAGTTTAACCTAGCTTTCATGCCATACTTTCTTTTATCCAATATGTTTAACAATATTCTAACAAAACTATCATAAATATTTTTTTTCCACGTGCATGACATCAATTTTATGTCTCATAAGTAGCTTTTTTTCAATATGGAAGATTGAAAAATATGGACATCTTATTCTATAAACTATCTTTATGTATAGGTTTATAGGGTTTGCTAAAAATGACATTGAATTCTTTAACTTGTTTGTAAACTACATTTCCAATTAAAGGCATTAAAACTGGTGCTTTCTTTAGTGACATATTTAAAGCTTTTCTTAACCTATGATATCAATGGGAATAAATATAAATCTCCAATGTCTAAGATATACCATCTTATTCCTTCATGTCAATTAAGAAGAAAAAGTACTATTTTCACAAATAAGACATACTTTATACCCTTCAATGCTTTACTTAAACAAGTTGCTATGTGTTGGGAAGTCATTGATCGTGTAAAAGAGCATTGCATACAAATTGAAATATTCCTAGCAATGTGCATCAAAGATTAAGATACCTTTATCTTGTATCATTTTTAAGTCTTCAATAAATTGTGCCAATAAGACATTCATGTCATTTCCTGTTTATCTAAGGCTTAAGATCAATAAGGATAACATGATGCACAATAAAGAGGTAAATTGTAGAACATTAATATAACAGGTCAAGTGTTATGTTCATTACTTATGTTACTATGAAGGCTTATTTCATTGATGCAAAGTACAAGCCTAAGCTTTCTTAACTCATAACTAAACATAAGGAATAATGTATTAACTATGCATCATTAAGGAAAATTAGCTAGATGCCAAAGCTTGCTATCAGATGGTGCCAATTCCATATGCCATGTTAAGTTTATAACATCCTTTATATTGGAAAGCATTCATGTAAACCTTGACATTATTGAAAGATATCACAATACCTTAGTCAGAGCTCTTTAACGATTAATAACATCATTCTTCCATAATTTATAACATAGTTCTCTATATTTTAAACACTAATGTGAATTCTTGTGCTCTATTTGGTACAATATGCAATCATTTAAGCAAGCATGTATCTTCATGTACTCCATATCCATTGATATATGATTTTCTTGGTGACATAACTATAATTTGATAGTTTATTCCTTTCAAAAAGCATTTTTTTTTCAATAATCCAGCAATGCTATAAAGCTCTTATCACTTTGGCCATTCTTTACTTTTAAGTTAAATAATCTCAACATAATATATAACCATGTAAATTTTATATAACTCATATATGAAGGCTTTTTCATATCATTCAATAACCTATTAAGGATATACAAGAGTTCAGTGAAATTATTTATAAAATCACTATGTCTTTTAATTAATCATTCAATTCCATATCTATGTCATCATATTTGTGGCATGCATTGCCTCTGTAGGTATGAGACAAACTAGATAACTCACCTTTCCTATACTATATCCATTGCAATGCTATAGAAAAATAGATGATCTTTTATCTCCATTTATTTGAGTATTCTAATGTAGTAACATCTCATACAAGAACACCTAATAAGCTCATCACCAAAATTTTTTTCCCCGTCGATGAAAAATCTAATAAACTTCTTAACCCATTTGACATATTTAAGGTTCATTTGATTAGCATACATTTATCTATAGTCCATAACTATCTAATCTAATACTCAATAAATATATAAAAAATACATTAACAATTTAACAATATTAAGGCACATAATAAAGTTTATTACTTATACCTTTATTAAACTCACATATTGAGCTTTCTAAATCAAAATTTTCAATAAATTAACTGAATCTGATATAAACTAAATGAGACAAATTTCATAAGCATTCTCATTCACAAACATAGAACATAACTTACTTAGTAAAACACATAAATTCCATAATGAATGTATGCATATATCAACACCTATACTACTGAAAATCCTAAATAATGAAATAAAAAACATAGAATCCAAACACATACATATGTCTGCAATCACAACATTAAGACATTCTTCCATAAATTTACAAGAAAAATAAGGTATATGCAGAAGGATGAAGAAAGAACAGCTATGTTCCACTAAACTAAAGGCTTCTGCGTTATCTATTTCTAGGATAACCCACCTTTCTCACCTTTAATTATCGAGCTACCTAAAGATCATGGTATATCACTTGTAATTCAACCTCAAAAATACCCTTTAACCTCTTTTTTTAGTAAATCTAACAACCTAATCCCTATTATGGTTTCTTTGGATTCCTTCATATACTATAGTCACTTTTCCTTTCATATATACTCCATTAATATCAAATTTGAACCAACTTTCCATGAAGTATGACTATTTTCTCTTTTTTTCAAACTTATTTTGCCAAGTATATTTGCTTTAACACAAACATGAGGCACCCTCTTATAGATCTTTAAAACTAGGCGTCATCTTTTTTTTATCCATGAAGATCATATGATTCCTGTAATACCATAAAATCCAACAAGCAAATCCAAACATTAGCTTCCAATTACCTTATTTCTCTTGTGATAAGCCCTTTTTGAAGTTTAAGTAGTACTAATTCTTTAAAGAATAGTTAAAGGACCACTATTATTATAAAGGGTGATTAGTCCCTTATAACATGTAAAGATATTTTAGGGCTAGCACCACACCATCCATAAGTGTTAGATTTAAACTAACTCTAAATTTAAGCTTCCATTGACGAAAAATAAAAAAGAAAGCAAGAAGAAGGAGAGCAAAAACTATTTATTGAATTTGTAAAAGTCTAAATAATCTAATGAGTTTTCATTATTTATTTAACCTAATTAACCTAAAGTCTTACTAGACTTAGATTGTATGTCTTTTAGGATTACAATAATAGGACCTTCTTAATTTTTAGAGACCCAAACCTATTTTTAACAAGATAATTGCTCTAATAATCATATCAATGAAGTCCTAAAAGTCTAACTTCTAACTAGTTTAAGACCACTAAAACAAGGTAATTTGGTAAACTATAAATATGAAACTTATAGACCCGAGTCTTAGCAAAATTTGGGCACTGATTTCACATTAATTTGACCTTTATAACTCTAGATATGACCCATAAAATTAGATGGGCTTAGCTAGGTTAGAGACATAACTTCAACTTCTCAGCCATATATGACCTCTAAAACATTTGAACTGACTTGGGCCAAAATATAAAATTTGTAAATCTCTCTTTAATTTTTTTAACATTATAAAGATCGTTTTAATCCACCATCCAAAGCTCAATATATTACTAAAAAACATAAATAGTATCAAAATTTAGCATTAATAGAATAAATTTAGAATGTTGTAAAATCAACCCTAAATTATAAAATAAGGTCAATTCTATAAAATTAATCGTAAGTATTTCATTGAGAGGTATGAAATAGGAGGAAATAAATTAGATAAAATCTTACTTATCAAGCCTTCATCAGCAAGGCTACATTATTAATTTGCATTCATCTTAACCTTAAACCTTTTTTTAGTTTCTTATAACATACCTAGTTCCAACTAATCAAATAGGGCTTGTTGTGATTCAAATTTGAATCCATAAAAAATTTCTAATAAGCTTATCAATCTCTTTACACATAACTCTTAGAAAAAGTGTAGCTTACATAGAGTAGATAAGATACTAGCCAACATGTATTTAGATAAAGTCAATTAGCTAATAAAAGATAAAATCCCTTTGAACTTTCTTAACATTATCTTTGCATATAATGTTAGTCACCCATTGATGATGGAGATGAACCCCAAGATGTTTACTAAGATCTAATGTCACTTTAAATTCTAACACCTTATTCATTTGTTGAATTATATTATGGTTCATATTTCTAGATAAGAAAATGCAAGTTTTTTTATCACTCATTTTTTTAGAAGCCAAATAGAAAATATCTATGTACTTTTTAATCATATAAGCTTAGTTCAAATCTACTTCTAGAAATAAAATAAGATCATTTGCAAAGAAAAGATGTGAGATATTTGAACTTCCTTTGCAAATCTTTACTACTTGCTAATTTCCCATTTAAATAACATAATTGATACAATAAGCTAATCTTTTAATGCATAAAATAAAAAGATAAGGAGATAAAAGGGCCCCTTGCCTAATACCTTTCTTAGGTGAAAAAAAAACTAGACTTTTCCTTATTCCATAAAACTTGCATTGATAGTTAGAGATATAGGCCATAACCAACTCAATAAAATTATTCAAAAGAAACATTTAATGTAAAGTTTCCTTCAAGAAAATCTAGTTAATTTGATCATCCATGTTTTTTAAATCAACTTTAATCACTATCCAACCTTTTTTACTTTTCTTCTTCCTCATTAAGTGCATAATTTCCTATGTAACAATAATATTATCCAAGATATATCTTTAAAGAGTAAAGTTGTATTAATCCAAAGATATTTAAAAAACCTACATGAGGCTTAAATCTGTTAGCTAGAATTTTTATGATGATTCTAAAAATCATGTTACAGAAACATACAAGCCGAAGCTATTTAATCAAATTTAGGTTTTCCACCTTTAGAAGAAGCACAAGCAAGATCTCATTAATTTTCCTTATTACATCCAAACTCTAAAAAATATCATAAACCAAGTCACGACAAACTTACCCACTCTTTCCTATTGGCTTCAAAAGAAAATCACAAGTAAGCCATCAAAACCTAGAACTTTCAATAAAGTTATACTAAATAGGGCATATTTGATCTTTTCTTGCATCATTGGGGCACTAATCTCTTGTAATGGTAGCTTTAATAGTGATAGGAAGCAATTTTGTGATGGAAAGCCTCCAAATCAAGAATCATAAATAGAATGGGGCTGTTAAAAGTATGCCACCACCATAGTCTTCAACATGTTATCATTTTCAACTGATTCACTAACTTCTGATTTCAATTTCTCTATATTTTTCCTTCTTTGTTGAGATATCACTAAAGAATGAAATATTTAGTATTCTTGTGCCCATATGTTACCATTTACTCTCGGGATTGTGATACCACATTAACTCATCTTGAACAAGAATTTTCTCTAATTCAACCCAAGTTTGTTTTTATAAATTCACCAAATACGAGTTTATGCTAGCTATTAATCTTCTACTAATATATTCAAGTTTATCCACTAGCTTTCTTTTTTGATAAGTTAGCTTCCTAAAAAAATCTTTATTCCATTTAATGGCTTTTAGTCAAAAGTTCAAATATGCTTCCACCTAATTTTTATCCTCCCTCTAGCAGTCATGAACTACTCTTAGGAAAGAATTATGGGTTAACCAACTAATAAGAAAATGAAAAGGAATGTTTTTCCTACCTTTTTTAACATCCATCAACCTTTTTTAACATCCACCAATTTAAGATTGATTTATGAACTAACTTAAAAGGAGATAAATGAATCATAGAAGCCTTTTAAGACAATGTTCTCCACTCCATATTACAAAATCTTATATCCAAATGCTCTTTTACATTTCCTTTCTCCCTACTATTCTTTAGCCCTTTATATCCTAGGCTTATCAAATCACATTTAGGAATCTACTTGTTGAACTATTATATGGATCTCCAATTGGATTAACTCCTTTTTTATTCTCTTTATATTTTTCATCTAAACAAATGTATGTATTAAAATCCCCTATTATATTCCAAGGCCTAAAGACATAAATCGCCATATGATGCAAGGTTTATTATAGCCTCTTTCTTTCATTCTAGTAAGGGCTAGCACATACAAATATCATGTATGATTCATAATTATCGGCCATGGAATGAACAAAAAAATGGATGAATTGGTTAGAAAACTCTAGCATTAACACATGAACTTTATCTAGATTCCGTAACACTTAAACGCCACTTTAGTATCCTTAAAATCCATTCTAATTGATAATTTAAAACCCATTTTTTAATTCTTCAAGCTATTTTATTTCCATTAACTCATGTTTCCATCAGTGTCATAACTTGAATATCATATCTACTCACTAACTCTTTCACTAAAATTGGAATAGCTTTTGCTCTAATTCCTTGATAATTCTATGATATAAAATTCATAAAAAAATTATAAAGTTGCAAATTAGAAAAGTCCTTCCTAGAGATTGTAGGACTCACTTGCACCTCCACCTAAGCTTTATTCAACTTGATCTTTGTGTAATAAATACAATCTCTCCTCTTTTTTCCTCATCACCTATTTAATGAAGTAATTATTTGGAGGTTTATGTTTTAAAGCTTCTTTCTTATCTATTAACCAACTACTTTCACTCTTTAAAAATTAAAACTCTTTTTTTGTAACAATTATCCTTTCTTCGAGATTTATATTATTTATTTACAATATTTTTTAATTTCAACTAATATTATATTATATTAAGAAATAAATAAAAAACTTAAAATTATTAGAAATTAAATCTTATTTTAATTTTAAATGTAATTTTATCCCTTATTTCAATGTTTAACATATAAAAAAATTAGTAATTTAGTATTACTACAAATTTATATAATAACATGTACAAAAAAGAGCTAAATAAATATATTTTATTTATATTAATAAAATTTATAACAAAAAAAGCAATCATACTTATAAACATACTTGTGTATACTTAAGGTATCACTTAAGGTTATCCCATAATAAATTTTATTCTCTAAAAGTAGCATATCTTATATCCATATCTTAAAGGTATCAATTAAACATATTTTTCATGTATTACTTTTAATATTAATAAAATTTTATACATTGAAGAATTTTTTTCTCATTTATTCAATTTTATGATTTTTTTAAGCTATAGGAATAGTAGCTTACAAATAAGCTTTGTGTATTAATAACAAGCAGTTACATGTGATTTTAGCTTCTACACACTTTGTTGGCAACATAAATTACTTAAAACTTATCATAATTTATTGAAAATTCACATAACTATGACAATAGTGTATAAACAAGCTTATCACTATATTAATATTATGCTATCACAAATGTTTCTTTCACAAGCTTCAATATAATTTTAATCCTAATCTATAAATTGATAACATTTAATTCTTTTTAAGCATAATATTTTATTTTGATCCTTATTAATAGCTTTAATGACATTAAAAGAATAAAAATTCTAGTTAGTACTTAAATTTACAAATCTTCAACATAATTCTAAATTGATAATTAGTCAAAGAAAAATTAGTTAAATTTATGATGCTAATATGTGTTATGCCTCAAAGTAATATTTAAAATTTTATTATTTTAAATGCCATGAAGTATTTATTTTAACTAACAAGAATAATCATATTATATTTATTTGATCAATATTTTATTTCAAAATACAATTAAATAATTATTATAGTGATTCTTTCACAAAGTTAAGAATATTTAATAGGGTGAGTATGAAGATTTAAGAAAACATGTATTTATGATTTAATAAAATAATCTTGCTAAAGTTTGTAGTTTTTTAAATATTTATTTTAAATTTATAAACTTATTAAGTTATTATTAAAAAGTATTGAGAAGAACTAAGAATAGTGAAATAATAACATTGTGTGGCTAGGATTAGTAATGGAGATGAAAGGTTTAAACTTAATGAAAATGGATCTACGGTGCACTGAGAAGCACTATATAAAAATGCAAAGCTCTTTTTTTATTTCTCTCTTCTCTCCCCCATCTAATTTCCCTCTTATTCCCCGTTTCTATCTTTTCTCTCCCTCTCGTCACCCTTACTCCTTTCTCCCTAATTCCCACCATCATCGAGCTATACCAAACTTTGAGCTTTTTCTCCAATTAGTCATGGCAACAAGCAATGGAATGAGTTGTGGGAGTATGGCTGGTTGTGGCTATATAGAGCAGCTTTATAAGCCTCTTTCCTTGCGACATCGTGCTACTTTTTCTTTGGTCACTATGCCAACCATCAAAATGTTACTCATACCTCCTTCTAGTAAGCCCACAAAATGAGCTTGGGTTTCAACAAAGCAAATTGTCGAGTCTTTTTTGTTTATCAACAGGATGCCATGCTTTCTAGCATCAACAACCTCCTTTAGTAGATAAAAATCTTCTAATATTTTTTATGACTAAAGTTAATTCAGAAAAGCCATTTTAGGTATATTTTGAGTACTTGAAGATAGCTTTAAAATATAAGAAATTTATGCTATAAGGTGTTAGACTAATACGATTAAAGTTTTTTTAAAGCATTCCATCTTAATATTTTGGATGATTTATACATGACTGTGATTTAGTTATTTTATTGAAATAGAGTTAAAAAATATTGGAAACTAAGCGTATAATTTCACAAAATAATGTGATAAAAGCATCTTTAAAGCATAAAGTTTTAATATTTTGCTTGTTTTATACTTGATTCCAAAAAACCCTTATTTATGAGTCTTTGAATTCTTAACGATAATTTTAAATATAAGGAAGTAATGATCTAGAATGATGAAGTTACAAAAAATAAGCCTTTTAGAGCATCACATTTTAATATTTTTACTTGTATAAGTTTGATTAAAAAATCATTTCATAATGACATATTTTTTTATTTCATGAGTTAACTGTATAAAATAAAGAATTAATTATATAAAATATTAGAATCTTATGATAACAATTTAGAATAGTAAATTTGGAAAGAATAAGTAATATCAATATTCTTATAATTTATCATTATAAATTAAGGAAGAAGAAAATAAAAAGTTAAAAATGATATGCTCTAGGGTTCTTGGAGTAAGTAGGAATTATTAAGTGAGTGTATGTCTACTTCTAAACACTATTTTACTTAATCTTCATACTCTTTATTTATTCTATATACTAAGATTATGTGTTTGCAGAATTATAGAATGCATGTAGCTATACATTTTAACATGAATGAGTATAGAAACTTGTGATTATGATTGTCTATTATTGCAATAAGTATTGTAATGTTTAATAGTGCCTCTAATGCACCATTTATTTCTTACTAAAGATTATTGATTGCCTCTTTATGAATGATATAGTGAAAGCATTGTATTGGTTACTGGTTACTTGTCATGAAAGTATACATTATGGAGATTTATGTTTATGCTTAGGTGGTGACCATACATGAGAAATGTGATATTACTGTTTGATATTATGGTTATGTCTATGTTGAGATGTGATATGTTTGGAATTATAATGTTGTGAATGAGAATGATTTATGGTGATAAATTAATTACCTTATACTTTGATTGGATGGTGGTCACAATGTTATGAAATATAAATTTATATCATATATATATAATGCAAATCAATTGATATTATTATTATGAAAATGGAACTAATATGATGAATGCAGCTCATAGCTTGATTTGAGTAGTATGACTAAGGAGATGATATGGGTATTGAATGCTTAATTCCTCATTAAAGATGGTGATGTATAAGATTAGCTCAGGAGGAATAAGAATGGAAAAGACAAGTAAGGTATAAGGTAGACTTAAGAGTTATATGATGGGTATATGTAATTATTTACTTGTTACATGATATTGTTATTATGTGATTAGCCATGAATAAATTCTCAAGATTGATTGAATATTGAAAACATGAATTATGGATGTTTATGTGTGAAACAATGTATTTATGAGCCTTACTTCATTTGTATTATTGATTTAATTTCTCTTTGATATCATAATTTAATTAAGTGATTGTGGAATTGTGAAGGACCTCTTTTGGATTCTATTACTTTTATTCATATGAAATTGTTAATAAAGGTATGAGTATGAAAGTGTAAATGTTAGATTGTTAAATAAGATAAAGTTATCAGGTATGAATACCAACAAACCATTCCATGGTTTCTTTACAAAATTATTTAAATTAATTATATTTAGTTATTGATAATATTTTTTTCTTTATGGATATATATTCACTAAGTTTACAAAATTATCTCTTTCTTTTTTAAAATTTTTAAGATTTAACTTGAGAATTTCAAGCTGTGAGCTCATGCAAGAGTTAAAAGTACTTCAAGGAGAACTTGAAATTTGGGATTAAGTCTCAAATTGAAAGTAAGTTATATTTGTTTCTATGTAAATATTATGTGTTGAAACTATTTAGTTCATGTATATATCATGTTACTAAAACTGTGTGATTTATAGATTTTTTTATATTTAATGGAAAGTACTTGAAAACAGAGGAAACTTTACCTATTTTTCTTCAAAATTTATGATTAACTTGAGTTATCATAGAAATAAAGAAATATTTGTTAAGCATAAATTAATGTAACCGATATTGAGGTTAGTAAAAATTGAATAGTAGGATTCATGCTAGTCATGATTAGATCTAAGTCATCATAAAATGATTAAATTAAGGTAATTTTTCACATAAAATGAATCATATAATTTCGCCTTTTTCATATAATAAGGTTATAGTTCCGTTGAAATTTTCCTCTAAGTGTTTGATTGCTACCAGGGGTCTTTTTTTTTTATAAGATTGTAATTGTAATTAAGTTATTTGACAAGAACATGGCTTAAAAGCAAAAGCTACTATAAAATGCTTTATGTTATTGATTAATCTTACATCTCTAGGTTCTTGTGCCAATCCTTGAAAACTAGTTTACAAGTTGATAAATAGTTAACCATTGGAACAAAGTGAAAATAAGTAGCATGGGGAACTTGCTTAACATTTTATACTAACACCCTTTTCATTAACTAACAAGAAATACTCCTTGTATTCAACATACTTTCTTAAATTATTTTGGATGAACAAAAAATGTCTTATTAGAATTATTTCAAGATATAAGTAATAATCATCCATAAGTTTAAAGATATTTTTGAAAATTTCACTTTAATGTTTAAATAAATAAATTGAGAATTAAAATTATATTCTATTCATTTAATTTGTTATTATTAAATTAAGATGAAGTTTATTGAATACGTTCAAAGGCAATGTTAGAAATGAAGAACACTAAAAATGAATAAGGAAGATTAAAGAAGAAGATAATAATGAACAAATTGTACTTGATCCTTTATAATATCCACATATTATTATAGGATGACCCTTCACATTGATTATACACTCAACACTCTCTTTTTACACAATCATACACAAGCCTATCAAATAACCCTTTTAAATGCTTACTTTCTAAACAGTGTAATCTCTCAATACTGCATCACTCTCTTAATTGAATTCTTATCTTTCAATGCTAGAAAAGAACCTCTTTTATAGTGCTAGCAAACTAGCCAGTTAATTAGGAATTTTTTTTATAGTTTTAGATTATTCTTTTCACAACACACCCTCTAAATTAAAACATTTAAAGATGCTATTTCTAACATACTCTTAAGTCTTTCAAATTTTTCAGTCTTTAGTGGTTTAGTTGGAATGTCAATAACTTACTCTTCTATCTTGTAATAAGCCATTTCTAACTTCCTTTTGTTTATTCGATCCCTTAGAAAATGAAATTTGATTTCTATATGCTTACTTCCTGCATGAAAAACTAGATTTCTGACTAAGTTTATAGCTAATTAGTTGTCAATACAAATCTTCATCGTTCCTTCAACATTCATACACATTTGCTTAAGTAAACTTTAAAGCTACACATCTTCACATGCAACTTCTAAATGCTGCCATATATTCAACTTTAGACAAAGATAACATTATAGTTGGTTATTTCATTGAACTCTAAGAAAAAGTAATGTTGCAAAATGAAAAAACATAGCCACTAGTGCTCTTTCTATCATTTTAATCAACACATTAATCACTATCCAAGTACCTTAAAATTCCTTTTCTATTAGAACATGTGTTATTAGTGAATAATAGGCCTCAATCCTTAATACCAAAGACATAGTTGATAGTTAATAGGATTATTTATGAACTATTGACTAGACATACTTCATAACATATATCAAACCTAGTGTTATATAGATGCTTTAGATAACCCATAATTTGGTTGAAAACAAAAGGATCAACTGCTCTTTCATCTTAGTCTTTTGTTAGTTTGCACCCTATATTAACTAAGGGCCTTTGCACTATTACAACATAGCATGTTGAATGTTTTCAAACCATCATTAGCATACTTTTTCTAATGTATAAACATTCCCTTTAAAGTTTAGAAAAACTCCATCTAGAGGAAATAAATTAGTAACCTTTTACTATAGAAAAGTTGTTTAATATCTGCTATTTAACAGATTGATGTTAATTTTGGAAGATCATTTAATTGAGTATCATAGTATATATTTTATAACATCAATTATAAAACTATCATTAAAACTACATATTATGTTAGTTTGCATAACAAATAAACTATCATTGTTTCTTGTAGGACATATAACTTGGTAATTAGTTACACTCAAATATATTAATTTTGGTTAATTAACCATTATTAAAAATGAAATTTAACATTAGCTTTTTGAAATGTGTTATATACCACATCAGTGATTCACATAATAAATGTTATGTTACTCTCTGCTAGAAAAAACTTTTAAAAAAATTCATTATAACTTCTTTATTCTATATAGCATTTTAACTCACTTCTTACTAACCTAAAATATATCTAAAACTAACAAAAGTACAAAACTCCAATATTATCATACAATTTAGATATGTAGATTAGGGAATAGCTAATAATTTGCATTAATGAATAGCATGCATCTAGAATATTTTCAAACTACAAAGAAACAAAATAAGCAAATAAAAATTTAGCATCATAATAATTATAAACAAAAAGTTTATCATGATAAAAGAAAAATTACCTTCTAATTTATCATGTATATCCCTATTCCTTGTATTTCCCACATCCTAACTAAACTTACATCTCATTCACGATTTCAATGTATTTAAAGTAAAAAAGTTTGAAAATGGTGAAAGGTTACCTCAATGAGAGATGAGTATTTTTGTTATAGGTGCATATTACTTAATATATAATATTAGCACTCGCTAGAAAAGCACTTTTGAATTCAATACCTGCAAATATTCATTTAAATTTCATGTATAATATTATATAGAATATTAGAGACAATGAATAAAATTAAGTTTCTATTTGTACAAATTTGTAAAAGTTATATCAAAGTGAAAGGTAATGAAGCACAATCAATTATAAAACATCTTCTAAATTGTAAAAATAAACACAAAATGTAAAACAAATCTTTGAATTTATATTTTGTACTTTACTAGTGAGTACTAAATCTCATATATTTAGCCACTAGCTAATAGAACTTTACTATTGCAAAATAAGTAATGAGTACAAATATAAACTGAAGAGAATTATCTTTAGGTTAGTTAGAAAGCATATCTCTTTATAGAAAGAATCATTTGACACTTCACAACAAAATTTGCAAATGACATTATAACTTCATTTTTTTTATTTTCATCTCATGCCTTTTTTTTTACTATATTTAAAGTTTATACATTAATTATTAATTAAAATTAACTTATATGACAAAATGATATTAATCAACCAAATAATTTTAAACATTGGTTATTAAATGACAATTGATGTCATAAATCAAAATATTTTGCTTTTCCATTATATTTCAAGCAAAAACTTTATAATTCTACAAGTTGATAACATTAGAGTTATTTTTTACATTACAATGTTCTTCTTATACAATTAAACAAATGCAAAAAGCAACAAATTGAATAATTTTATAAATAAGAAAATATAATTTACAATGAAAAGAGTTTTAGTCAAGATTAACTATGAGAAATGAACAATATAATAATGAATAAGAAACCATAAACCATAAATTTTTACTTGAAATATTACTACACAAAAAGGTGTGAAATGGAATACCTCTTCTCAAAATTTCTTTATAAATACTTAAGTTAGAGGATGGAGATAGTTGCAGACTAATAATAAATTATAGTAAGAAAAAGCAACATCACCATTGATGCATTGAATTCAAGCTTACCACTACAAAAATGGACATGTTGCTTCTTCTCATAATAATTTATTATCACTTTATAAGCCATTTTTGTGTTTTCTCCCTAATTGTATTTCTTAAAATGGACCATGAACAATAGAGATGTCTTTGGAAGGTTTGATGGTTGCAAGTTAATGAAACTCTATTAAGAAAAAGCAATGTATCCATTATTCCAATAATTTTAAGATCAAGCCTTCTAATATAAGAATGGTGACATTACTTGTCATACAATTTTTTATTAGTTTGCACATTATTGATAAGATATCACCTAAATGTTTTAAATAGAAAGTGGGAGTAAAATTTATATACATCATTTGAAAAATTTTGACATCGTTCGTTAATAATGGAAATAGATGTATTGCATATGTTTTACTTCATAAAGCTTAACTATTAATATATCTTGAAACATTACAATTTTTTACTATTTTTAAATATGCATTAATTCATAAAATATAGTATTTATAATCCATGTTATAATCTCATAATACAATATACTTTGTAAATGTCATCATTGGTATGTTAGTAAATATTTATTACATATTAGCAAATATTTATCAAATGATAGTTGGCCATTATGGTATATTTAGACATTAGTTATGATAAAAAAAATAGTTGTGGTATTTGAACCAAACCAAGCTAGTTTTAATAAATAACTGGTTTTTTTATAATTTTTTTTACAACTTCTGACATTTTTTTATAACTTTGTTGTTCTAACATTTTTCAAATAATAGCTTTGAAGAAAAGTCATGATTGAGCATGTTTTATTCATTAATAGATTAGGTTATGATGATATCAAATCTAAACATGAATCCCTTCTGAATCATTTTACAAAAGTTATTCACAATATTATTTCTTATTTGTATTGTAACACTTGTTGCAATTACCTCAACAAAGTGATAATAGAATTTGTTTAATAATAGATCTATGAGGATCAGGAGATTAATCTTTATAGTTTAATCTATCAATGAATAAAATTTGAAAATTTTCTCCTAAAAAAGTAATGGTAATAGTCTTTATAGTATCCTCAAAATAGTTTTTAATACCTATGGCAACCATTTTATAGCCATTATCAGTGAAGCCTTGTAGAAATATTAGCTTCTTCTTATTACTAATACTCTTAAATTCACTCTATTAAATTGGAAATATAGAAAAAAAAAGGGTTGAGAGAGGATGATAATTAAGCAACATCAATCATGTAGTGTCTTCTTATGTTAACATTATAAGGAGTGAAAACCTGAATAAGATGTGCAGTGAAAGATACGAAATGAAGTGAAAGGAAAAATTTATAACAAGGGCAACAACAATAGACATTAATTATGTAATAAGAATCAAAGTATAAATATTAAATATCTCACACAATGTATTCTTTTTGGAGAATGGTAATAGGAAACCAACATGTTAAAACTTACCCAAAATATAATAGTTACATAAATAGGATAAGAGCTTTGCTCTTGTAATATCCCAAGGTGATAAAGTTTTATGATTAAATATTCTAAAATATTTATTTTAATTAAAAAGGATAGTTAAATTATTATAATTATACTAAGGTGAAATGTGAATATTTTAAATTTTGGATATATAATATTAGTATGATTTAGTATTACAAAAATATTACCAAAATATTATTGGATTTTTAAATTTTATTTGAAAGGAAGGAGTTAAAAAAATAAATGATGAAATGAAATGAATCTTTAAAATAAGGATGAATGATTGGGATTCTATAGAATCAATCAGAAGGATGAGATTTAGTTGTATTAGAACTTACAGTGCACCATGAAGCATCAAATAAAAGCCTTTAGCTCATTTTTTTTAATTTCTCTATCCCCTCTTATTTTTATTTGTTGATCTCTCTTTTTGCATCACTTTTTTTCTTCTTTCTCTTCTCACCAGCTTCCTTCTCTTTTTCTTTCTTTCCCCAATGCGCCACCACTTTGGGTTGTTGAATCACCACTGCTCACTGTCCACCTTCCTCGTGCATACATCTATCTTCCTTTTTTTTTATCATTGTGAGCTTCAGTAAAAGAGTGTAGTTCCAAAAGCATTCAATTCGAAAAGCATTCAACATAACTGCAAGAAGACAATGTGTTACTGTTTACCAATTAAACAATAATGTATTGCTTCTTTGATTTGAGTGTTACAGCTTGGTCTTGAATTAGTAACAACAATGAAAAATTAGCCTATATAAATAGATCGAGTATAATTAACATTGAAACTATAAGAAGATGACACATTATTATTTTCATAACAAACAAAAACATCGATCAAGGAAGCACGTTAGTAGCACTAGTGATCCTATATTATGGTAATAAGTTAGAGCAGATACTATAACATGCTAACTAAAATAAAATGGTTTGCAAAGACGTGTTGCTGTTGGTCGACCAAATAGTAGCATGAGGTTTTCTTGGTTTAGGGTGACACTAATGACATTGGAACTGCAACAAATAGACAAAACAAGAATGATTAGCAAAGAAACTGTGAGGAAAAGTAGATGTTATTGTTGGCATACCAAATAGTAACATCAATTGGGAACAATGAGTTAGCCAATGTAGTTCCAGAATTGTACAATATGAGGTATAATAGTTTCGTATATTGAGCTGGTATAGCGTTTGTGATACTACACTGTGATGATGGGTTTAGGTTGGGATCTAGGGATCATAGGAAATACTAAATTGCCTATTTTAGAGGAACAGGATTCCAACCTAAATGGTCACACTATCGTGTTGAAAGACCTCTTACAGGTCAAGTCTGATATTAGATAGAAATGGCGATCGATGAGCTATTTCCCTCATACGTGCGAGCGTGTGTAGCTTTATAGCTACTAGACCACAAATACACAAGGCAGCACCATTATAGTAAACAACTGGATAATGATCTAAACTGTGCTAAATCTAGAGAACCAAACAGTACTAACCTTAGAAGGATGGTAAGGCAGCGTGACCAGGATTAGTACCCTCTTTGCCCGATGATCGATGCCCACCGTTATGCTTGGGTTAGGGTTTCCCAGAGCTTCCAATTTTTTTGCACTCTTAGAACACCACATATGCAGCGAGTTGGAGGGGCCATTATGCAAGTTTCTTGGTAGAAAGAATGGAACCAAACTACAAAAATTCTTTGGCTAAGTCCCCCACATGTTCATGTCAATATTAGTAGTGGGGCAGCAAATGTGTGGTTGCTAGTTTGCTACAAGAGCAAGGTTTCATGCCTTAGTTAATCAGCAGGGCATGCAAGTCTCGACCCTATGTCAAAACAAACATCGATGGCACTTCAAATTCAATATTCATTCTGTCTTTCTTGACGACAATAAAATCATAAAGCATAATCTGTAGACGTGAATTTTAGACTAGTCCTGATCCAAATTCAAAAAAATTTAGCTATGTTTAAATATGTTTTTATTTTAGTATTTTTAAATTATTTTTTATTTTTAAAAATTATTTTTGATTAAAAAATTTAGATTAGATGGTAATTAATATCATAAGTGAAAATATTTTGTTTAATTATAAAATTGACATTTAAAATAAGAAAATAAATTTAGAAAATAATTAAAATTATTTTTATTTTCTTATTTTTACATTACATATTTAGAGAATAATATTTTAAAATAGATTCTGAAAATAATTTATTAAATATGTTCTTCTATTTTTAAAATAAAAAATAAAAAACTATTTTTAAAAATAATTCATCAGCTGCAATTAAAAGAAAAAAAAAGTTGTAGGATGTGTTTGAATATATTTTTATTTTTTATATTTTTAAAATTTATTTTTTATTCTTAAAAATTATTTTTCAATTGAACGAAAATTGAAATTAAAAGATAGTTAATATTATAAATAAAAAAATATTTTATTAATTATAAAATTAATATTTAAAAAATAATTAATTTTTTTTATTTTTTTATTTTTAAATTATATGTTCAGAAAATAATTTTTAAAAATAACTTAATAAATAGAATCTTTTTTTTTAAAAATAAAATAAAAAATTATTCTTAAAAATAGAAAACAAACAGTCCAATATCATTTGGAAATTACTTTTTGTTGGGAAATTCATCGGGACCCGTGAAATCCTAGCACAGAATCTCGATTCCTATTTAAAATCATCAATCAAAGCAACGAATCAATCTGCGAGATGCTTTCCCATTTTCGTCCTATTCAAAATCATCGGGACCAATGAAATCCTTGCGTAGAACCTCAATTCCTCGAATTTGATGCCCAATTTTTTTAGTGGAACTTTCAGGGTGCCATTTACAGTCATAGGCGCCAATGAAATCCTGGCATCGAACCTCAATTCCTAAAACTTGATGCTTAACATTAACTATCAATAGCCTATAATACGTCTGGTAATCACCAGAATACTTAATTTTTTTTTTATACTAATCACGGAATGGAAGGAGCTGTAACCAACTGGTTTGATCATATTAAGTCAGTTCTCGTGATCAAACTCATGCTGGTCACAAGAATCTCCATCCTGTAATCCTCCAAATTATTATTATTATGCAACTAAAATAATTTATCAAAATACTTAATAATTTATTTAATTTATTTTTCACTAATTTTTTATTTATTTTAATTTGGCTTAATCTTTTTATTTTATTCAATTTGTACTTTTTTATTTTAATTTGATCCCATTTTTTTAATTTTTACTTATTTTTAATTTGTGACCTTTTTTGTTTTATTTTTAATTTTTACTTAATATATATTTGATTTAATTTTTTTACATTCTGGATGTTTATTTAATACTAATTATTCAAGATTCTAAATAAGAATCAATAATTTTATTAACTCTCATAATATTGTACAATATATATAATATAATAAAAATAGTAACTATTATAAGATCATTGGAATAATTAAAATTTCAATAAGTACAAATTTTTTCTTATTCTCTTGTAAACTTATTAATTAAAAATTTTAAATTATAAAATTTAAATTTTAAATAATATTTTATCATAATGTGATGTATATATCTGTAAAAATCTTTAACCAAATATGAAATAAGAATATAATTTTGCATAATGAAAATTAATGTTTTATTAGTAAACTATGTTAATTTAAAATGTAATACAATTTAATTTTTAAAAAATTAATTACATACAAATTATATATTTTTAAGAAAATTTTAAATAAGAATCATAATATTATAATACATTATTTATTTTTCATTTTGTCATATATAATATTTATGTTATATAAATAATAAAAATAAATTATGCATAAAATTTTTTAATTAAATATTTAAAAATAATGTGCTAATTATATGTAACAAAATTATTAAAAATTAATATATTATAATATTATAATTCTTATTTAAAAATTTAAAAATAATTACATCACTTGATAAAATAGTTAATTAATTAGGATAATGAATATAAAGTATAAATTTAGTAAAATTAAATTTGTAAATTTCATATTTTTAAAATTAAACGAGGCTAAATTTAATTATTTAAAGTTGGAGGTGGTATTTGACTTTAATATGGTACTTGTATATGTGATTATTAAAAATAGTACATAAATTTATAGTAATAAAAGCAAGCAAGTTATTTTATGAAAAGAAGAAGTTATTTTATCAAATTCTTCATATTTAATATTAAATAAATAAAATATTTTCTCTTATCATTTTATTTTATAACTTTATTCTATAAAAAGTATTTTTTGTCGAAACAAATGGAGCCTTAGAAGGAAATGTAATTGAACGATAAACATATAAAACATAAATATTTATTTTTAATTAAATCAAAATTATATGTATTTTAATATTTTTCTTTAAGATGAATGACAACAATTTATTTATTTTTCTGCTTTAAGATGAGTAGCATCCGTAAAATTTATTTACTTAGTTTTTTGCTTTTAAATGAGTAATCAGCA
Source organism: Sindora glabra (assembly GCA_020226215.1). Classification (NCBI taxonomy): domain Eukaryota; kingdom Viridiplantae; phylum Streptophyta; class Magnoliopsida; order Fabales; family Fabaceae; genus Sindora; species Sindora glabra. Next base: position 18,459,434 of record CM035230.1, on the reverse strand, counting down.
CCATTTTCCATAATTATGTGTAAGCATAATTTTAAATTAATATTATAAGAAGTGGTATCTTATAATGCTCTAAGGAATTTTAAATAATAATGTAATGAATAGAATTAATTAAATAATGTGATTTGAACTAATAAATAAGATTAAAATTTTTTTTCGATTTGTATAATTTATTTATAAAATTTAGATTGAGAGAAAAATTGGATAATATGATAAATGAAATGTGAGAGAGAATTAAATATAAAGAAAAAAAAGTTATGAATGAATTAAATAAATAAATTAGTTATAATGTTAAAATACAATGATGAAATATTCAATCATTAAAATAATGGCTCTCAATTCCACATCAAGGGCGTCGCCTTACTCGTTGTAGTTGTCAAGTTAAGGAATGATGCTATTCATCTTTGTTATTATCCTCGTCATCATTTGTATGAATTAGATGATTCTAACCCCTAGATATAAATAAATAAATTAGTTAATATAATGATGAAATATTCAATCATCAAAATAATGGCTCTCAGTCCCATATTAAGAGTATCGCCTCACTCATTGTAGTTGTCAAGCTAGAGAATGATGCTATTCATCTCTATTATTATCCTCATCATTATTTGTATGAGTCAGACAATTCTGACTCCTAAAGGGTGGAGAGTTCAAGTTTCAATGGAAGGATTAAAATCTTGGGATAAGGTTTTTTGGGGTGAAAAACCCTTTGTTGTTGCTTTGCGGATCCATTGGTGTACTCAATAGTAAATTTAAACAAGTTAGTAAATAACACCATTAGAGATCTAGAGACTTGTTGAGTTGATTGTGATGGTGATGAGGTGAAGAATGATGATTGTAGAGCATCATGGGGCTGTTATGGCAGTAATGTCATACTATATGATAGGCCAGCATCTCCATTTACGATGAATTGCAATAAGGGGATATATGTTGATAGACCTGCACCTCCTATATCAGCCTGTATCAATGGAGGAGTGTAGGAGTAGGAGACATCTGCTTGTGTCATTGATGGATAACCAAAAGGGATACTTTCATCATCATTCCTTTCTTCGGGTAAAATGGGATCCAAAAAAAATATGAAGCCATGGCCTCTCTTATCATGCCTAGGCTTGGGAATAGATAGTTTTGGTAATTCATTAGCCTGATAAGCAAGTTGGGAAGCTATTATGTCTCAATGCTCTCCTAGTGCACATAGCATAAGGCCACATTCCCGATCCACTGTCTCTTTAAATTGACTATAAACAAGAGAGGGAGAATCCTTGACATTGAGATTATATAATCTCTCAACTATGTCAAGCTACAAAGAAGTACATTTTGACAATTTAATATATAATAATTTGAAAGAATAATAAAAAAAATGTGTGAAGGATAAATGGTTATCACAAATCTTAGATCACCACTAATTAGATGAATCCATTATTTGGTGTGTCTTCAATACCATCTCATGTAGCTTGAGTCATAATGAAAAACATCTATGTCCATTTTAATCAACAAAAATGTGTTGTGCCATGCATTCCAAGTAGTAATGAAAATCACATGCTCTTACTGCCAATCTTTTGATGTTTTACCTCGAAACTGTGAGGCATGACAAGAACCAATATTGAATGACTCTTGTGAGATTGGTTGCCACCTTTCATACTAGCAAAGTACACAATCTACATGGTGTCATTCCACAATGTGGAAGCATATGATAAGGACCGATGCTAGCCATATGTCGAGTGAGGTTAAGCAATACTCTATTACAAGCTATTATACATTGGAAATGTCATAAGGGTGCCAAATAATTTGTATTAAACAAGTGTAAGATAAATAAGAATATAACTACATATGAAATACAACAAAGTAAGCTTTCCAACCTTATCAACCCTCATTTAATCAAGCAGTATTCTATATTAATGTAAGGCCATCATTAGTAGCCGAAAATGTAAGGCCATCATTAGTAGCCGAAAAGGCAATCCAGTGTTCTTCCACTTGTGAGGAATATAAATTGTATATTATTTATTTGAATATTTTAAGGTGTTATGAAAAATGCAATATGAAAATATGTGTGATCCACACCTAAAGCCCAATGGTAGAAGTAAAGGATAAATATCTAGCCGAGGATCAAGATATAGGGGTCTTGTTGATGCTAGAGTAAGAAATTGATCCCATACCCATAAATGCAATAGATGCAAATATCCACCAATGTCAACCTTATCATATTTAGTGTTGGTATATAGTTCTTTATACAAGCATGCTAGAATCGTCGATCCCCAACTATACAGACCAGCATCTGTAAAATTTTTCAACAACGGTAGATACATTAGTAACACTTTGTGGCCCAAAGTGCCAGACATAAGATAACTACCTATGAGTCTCAAGATGTAAGCATGCATAAAATGCTATGTTTGTTCATCATCTGCATCATTTGGTAAGTGTCCAAAGTTTGTTGCTAGCCAAGTGATATTCAAGTGTTGGCCTTATAAACATTCATCAGGTGGTCAGACCTTAAGTAGATCTTTGCACATCCTTAGCCAATCATATCCAATGTATCCAGAGATGGGAATGCTCTCACATAGCAAACCTAACTAGATGGAGACATCTTATAAGGTAATGGTGCACCCCCACGAGGTAGTATGAAAAATGTGCATCTCAAGATGCCATCATTCAATGAATGCGGACATGAGAGCAACATTGAAATCAAAATGACTAAGTCGGCTGATGCCATAGAAGCTTTCTTGTTAAAGATAAGGAATAATTGCAAGTGGTGGATTGAAGAGACGATTTCTATGGGCGATATGTTGTAACTTGAGGATTCGATTTGCCTTCACATGTCAATTGAAAACATAGTTAGCAAAATTTTTATTAAGGGAATAAATTTACATGGCCTAACCACATGACTTGTAAAATGTGTTTAGACTATAAGTATAATATAGACTCATCATTGGGTTTAAGGGTCACAACATGATACTAACTGGCCATTAGATTCGGGTGATATGAACTTTGTCAAACTTGATGAATTCATTAAATTGTATAACTATAAATTCTTATAAGTTTTCCAAAATGTAGTAAGAGAATAAATAATTAAATACAATAACACATGCATAGTATACTATTTATATACAACAAGTTATCTAATGTTTACCATTATGTCAATAAATTATGCATAGTCTAAAGATATGTATAGTATTAATTTTGAAGAAAGATTATTCGTTGACTTTCTAAAGTTATCGGTGTCATGGCACGTTTCATTGATTGGACTGACAAGTTGCGCGGTTGTGCCCAGTTTGCATGCATAACCCACACTTTTGAAGTTCTGATAGACTCTTTCTCCAATCCATTTCATTCCTTTTTCATGTGGAACGTGGTCAACCACTGGCATATATTTTTGTTAGATTTAGCACTAGTATTGATCCATTCAATTTTGGCCAATGCTCCATACCATCGATTAGTTGAAACTTATAGCTATAAGTATTTAGCATTGTTTCTAATAAAAAAACACGATCAATAAACTATAATGGATCTAGTAAGACTTTTACACATACAACAAACACATGTTGGTAAGGCTAATGCTCCATTTGAAATTTGTCATAATTACATGTCTAATCGCATAGGCTAACCTTACAAGATCGATTAAATTTTTTTCAAGTCGAGTCATATGACTCCTCCACCTCAAAAGTTGACCCTTAGCAATCAAAATGATGCACATAACATGCAGCTGCTTTCTAAATGCACTCTTGTATCTTTTTTTGGATGTCCACACTAAAAATTTATCCTATCTGCAACTGTGCTACAATGATCTCTATTTAGTTAACAAATTATATATTTAATTGATACAATCTAACTTTGACTAACTCGGTAATAGGTAAAAAATATAACCCCTTTGAAGACGTTATTGACACATTCGACCAAGTTAGTTGTTATGTGCCCCTATTATTGGCTTTTCTTATTATAAGCATGACTCTATTAACTTTTTGGAATATTATCAATCTAATTAATAGCTCTTGGGTGCAATTGGCATAACTCATCCAACTTACAATCCATAATATATCGCTTATATTGGTAACATGTACCATATATTATTATGATTGAATAAATAATAATTATGATAGGTAATGACAATCAATAACATTAATGTAAGTAATATATACCAATGTTAGTAAACAATTTCTTTAGCCATGCTGTCCTAAAAGTTGAGTTTATATTACTAGTAATGTATCGGAGGCAAAACATATGATAAGCATAAGGGGGTAGTCATCCTACACATAAGTTTACAATGGCAGCCAGTATTATAAAATGTCTATCTGATATCAAGTAAATACCTTGCTCGTCCTTAATGATACACTATCAAATGTTTGATAAGAACCAAGCCCATATCTCGTATGTTTCCCCTTCTACCATAACAAATATAAGAGGCACAACTTTTCTATTGTCATCTTATGACGTTATGATAAGCAAGACCTTTTTATACTTTCTATACAAAAAGGTGCCATCTACTTGGACTATCAGTTTCAAATGGTCAATTGCATCAATGCATGGCTTGAAAGTCCAAAATACTTAATGGAACAATGCAATTGGCTTATCTTCAGAACTATTTAATGGGCTTTCTCCACTAACAATCTTGAAGTAAGACTCAAGATTAAAGTATCGCACTGCCACCAATCACCTTTGTAGTATAGATATGATTTCTCCCAATTTCTAAATGCAAGAGTAATGGCTCGGTGTTTGCCTTTCCATCCCTTTTTATAAGATACTAAGTACCTAAATATACCATAGATTCGCTCAATAATTTCTCGAATGGATACACTTAGGTTTTCAATCAACATAATTATAATATAAGATGAAATGACATTTATGTCTAATTTTGGATGATCTCAAGAAAGTGAAGTAGATACATATATATGAGGCCTATTATATTTTAATATCTACCAATGATTCTCTCTCAGCTTATGATATGCTCTAACCCTCTAATTGCATTATACAACATAGTGAGAGTATCGATATTCTTCATATCTAGCCGAAAAGTAATGCACACAGAGTGTGTGGTGAGTTTGAATTGAGTATATATTTATTGCAAACCCATATATGGCTCTTGGTTGTCATTTATATTTATGTCATCTTCCACTTCAGCATAATCATGACTCACGGCTGCTTCTATATTTATTCATTAAAAAAGGCAGCAGTTGATTTCATATATCGGCTTATGGGTGTTATTGGGAGTGTATTCATAATATCTTCTCCATCATCATCATCATTGTAACTGTCATTATCACCATCAAACCTTTCAGGAATATCATCATATGCATCTTCATCTTCAAATTTATCCATTATGTCATCTATTTCCTCGGAGGAAGAGGAAGATTGAAGTAGGCTATAGTGGGGTTAAGAAAACATGGATCTGGAGCATAATCAACAATAGGAGTGTGAAATTGCTAGCCATATTCAATTTTCTTATTTATTAGTTCTATACTAGTAAGGTACAGGTTGTAATATGATGGTTTTTCATTAATGTCGTGAAGTTAGTTAGTGGACGGTAGTGTGTATGGATCATTTTCATTAATTGGTTGACTTGCGATGTTCAAATCGAGTTCCATGGTTGAGATGTATGCATACAATTTTAGGTAGGATAATTAAGTAGGGAATTGTGCATTCACTTCTCATATTCATTGAATGTCATCATCATCTTCCAACTGACACGTTTTATATCGTGTCGAGTTCAATGAAAACAGATGTTTATATACTAACTTAATTACAACTTGATTTTCATTAAGTCATAACTTTCGCCCAATTAGATTTTTTAGTGCATTTAGAGTGATATTTGATTTAATTTTTATTACTTTGACCCTATGATACTTAAATATATAGCCCTAATCCATCTCATAAATATAAATATTTTCTTTCCTAATACTCATTGTGATTCTTATCATAGTTAGGTTTGCAAGTCATTTCAAAAATTACATTTATTTAATATTGAAATATGTATCATAATTACAAAATAACTACAATTAACTATTACTATATAATTACTCATAATTATTTCAATTTTATTACTTAATTAACTACTTATAATTATTCTAATCTTAGATATTTATCTAAATATATATTACTATTATGTACATAAAATATTATTTTATATTACTCTTTCATTCTTAAATTTTATGATTTACCATTTATTTAACTTCCTGCAATACTACATTCAGTCGCCTATATAAAATTTCTTATCTAAATTATTTTTGAATTTCTCCACTTCTTAAATTTTCAATAAAGTAAAAAAATTAAATATTTTTAATTTTTTAGGAAGAAAAAAATTTATATATGCTTCATTATAAATAATTAAATTTTATAATTATTTTAAATATCTAATTTAAATTATTTATTAATAACTACTTACAAATTTAATTTAAGTTCAATTTTGAAATTTAAATTTTGTGGAAGTAAATATACTAAAACAAGTTTATAAAGAAGGATGATAAACAAGTTTTTCATAAAATATATAGTATAAAATATTAATTAATCAATATTATGTGTATTATATTATATTTTAAGGGTCAATGACTCAAGGATAATAATATATGCTTTTAATTTTTTTAACCTTTAGATGAGTACTGACAGCATTTCTCATAACTAAATATAAGAATTTCTTTAAATTGTTTATAAAATACCTAAAAAAAAAAACAAATTAAAAAATTTATAAATCACTAGTCATGTGTCATAGGATTTCACTTCTCATGACTGGTGAAATATTTTAAAAATAATAAGTTTTAAGCATCTTGGAAAATTATTTTTACAGCGTAGTTTTTTTAGAAATAATAAGCTAATTATATATATTTTGATCAAAAAGCTCAACTACTTTAATGGTTTGAAAAATATTTTAAAAATCTCAACATATTACATTTTGACTTCAACTAATATTTTTAATAATAATTAATTATTAACGAATATTACTATTTTTTTAAAGTTTTTCAAGTATTTCGAATTTTTATTTTCTTTTCTGATAATACTTAACCCACAGTATAATAATTCTAATCATAATAATATATACAAGATGCATAATCTAGTGAAACTATAAGTATAATAATATACTCAAATACCATAATAATATAAGTAAATTAAAATAATATAGGCAAATTAAGATAATACCCACAAGCATAATAATATAAGGAAACTAAAAAAATATAAATACCATAATAAATAGATGAAAATAACAAATACAAATATAATAATAAAATACTTAATCAAATAGAATAATAATAATCTAGTCACAATGCCTAATAAAAATATAAAATAAATTAAGGAATACTTGTAAAAAATATTGCACTCAATACACATTATATTTTCATATCATTTAAAAATATTTTTTCACAAAGAAACATCTTACTTGGATGGATAGATTCTATGTTCTAATCTACATGAGTAAAATAAACTAGAAAATTCATAGTGGAGAAATGAGCCTCCAAGCTTCGCCAAGTATAATGAGCTTTTGAGCTTCTATCTTCACAGCGTATATGCAACAAAAGCCACTGGATAGTATATATAAGCTTCTAACCAATTTCACCGCATGCAACAAGATCACAGGAATACAATGCGTATGATCACAGGCTGGAGGTTCCTATGACCAGCATTGATCATGGAAACTGAATCAATGTGATTAGACCAGCTGGTCACGGGTCTCTTCAACTTGTGATTAGTGTAAATAAAAAAGAAAGTTTTAAACATTCTGGTGATTACTTTTTCAAGCGCAGTATTATAGGCAATTGATAGCTAATGTTAAGTCTAACTATCAAAAAGGCCAAAAAATTTTGTGACTTTTTAGATCCTTAAATGCCCCTACTGAGGAGAGTTGCTTAGTAAAAAAACTAGAGCTTCGATCAAGTATGAGCACTCACTAGTCCTGATGTATTGCCTAAACTAGAGCTGGCCAATTCAGCTTGCAATCTCACCAAGTTCCCAATGTTTCAAACCAGAGTCAACCAGTCCCTACAATTTTCTTGTTGGTATATCCCGAGATGTATGCTTTGAAAACCTCCTGAATGAAGAGGTTTTGGCTCACACGTGTATGAACCCTCAAGTTCGAAAATTGAAACTTCAGACATTTCACCCTTATTGCAATGTAAATTTATGAATAAATTTTTCTCTAAATTTGCAGAGATGGAATGGTTAAAATAAACCCTAATTACCTAATTGACAAAGAATATCAGTGGATGCCAAACGGGTTGGCTTATTTCATCAAAAGTGGAGGCCAATGTAGATTACTAACCACCACGTAAGCTTTCTATTCGCAAACGGGAAACTAACAAAGTGAACTTGATTTCAACCCATTTATATATTAAAAGGATTAAAATAAAGTTTTTATTTTTTTGAGAGATCAAATGTGATGAATTTCAGCTTGAGGAGAATCAAAATTGAAATTAAATCAATTATAAATTCAATCAGTTCACTTATAATATAATTAGTTAATTATCAAATAAAATTTTTATAATTATTTTACAGCCTATAATTAGAAAAAAAAATCATATAAAAATAAATCGTACACACATTTTTCAAATTTTGATTTATTATGTTAATTCAACATCACTCTATCCGTAGAAATAAGTTAAATATTTATTCAAGCACGTCGGAATTAAATAATAATTATTAGACATTAATAAGATGAACAATATTATTTTTATTCTCTCGTGGTGAGTTTAGAAATTTTAACTTATGACTGAATTATGTATTAAGAAACATTCAAAATATTATAAAAATTAAATATTTAAATAAAAATAAATATTATTTATTTTAATATCTTTTTTATCTGTGTCTATTTATATAATTTATATAATGAGTGAGATTTGGCATAATTTTATATTTGTTTAAAGTAAAATTTGTTAATTTCAACTAATATAAGAAATAAATACGAAGGATATATATATAATATATATATAGTGTGTAAATATGTATGAAAAAATTGTTTGTGGAGCAATTGCACCTACAACATATTATATAGGTCCACCATACTCACAGTCACAGACATGCTCTTTCAAAAATAATAAACTTCATTTTGACTCTGCTACCTCTATTGAGGCACGCGGTAAACCCACAATTAAAATTGGACATAAATTTAACATTATATATATATGTACATTTATCACATAATAAAAATATGTAAAAGTGAGCATATGAATTGTGACTATTAAATTTAAGATTGAAGGTCAGGATTAGTAAAAAGTCATGTGATTTTTTTTAAGTTGTCATGTAATCTTTTCAAGTAATCATGTGATCTTAAATTATATTTCAATCTTGATCATTAATGCAAATTTTTATAGTTATGATTTACTCCTCTCATCTCTCACATAAAAATACCCCTCTCAACATATCAATAAAAAATTATTAAAAATTTAAAGGTTATGATTTATTCCATATATATATATGTTTGTGGAATTTAAATTTAATACAATATTAGTGTAAATCAACTTTATATTATTATTCAATAATATATTATTATATCAATAAAAAATTGTTAAAGATTTGAAGGTCACAATTCATTTTTTCCCATCTCTCACATAAAAATACTTTTTTACTTGATATGTCCCCCCCCCACACACACTATATACTATATATATATATATATATATATATATATATATATATATATATATATATATATATATATATATATATATATATATATAATTTAAATTTAATATAGTATTAGTGTAAACTAACTTTATACTATCATTTATTAATATATTATCATGTCAATAAAAAAGTTGTTAAAGATATAAAGGTCATAGTTCATTGATTTCATCTTTCATATAAAAATATTTTTCTTACTCGATATGTTCCTTATATAAATGATTTAAATTCAATATAATGTCAATATAAATTAAGTTTATATTATTATTTATTAATATGTTATGATGTCAATAAAAAATCATTTAAACTCCTTTACTGCTATCTGAAATTCTTAATTATTATTCTTTTAATAATATGTCTTCTTTTCTTTTTATAATAGTGTAAAATATTTTACACTTATAATAAATTAAATTTAAATTATATATATGGGAATTGCTGGCCTTCATGTAGATGTTAGCAATCTCAATATTTTTATTTGAACAAAAAAATTATACTATTAATTTAATGATAATAAAATAATATAAAGTACTTAATTTGTATGCATCTTCCGTTATATTTCACCAAAATCTAAATAACATAATTCAATCAAAATATACGATCCCAACCAAAGTGCTAAAACTTGAATGAAATAAATTGGATTTAAAAGTACAGGATCCCAACCAAAGTACTAAAATTTTTACCCGCCTAAAGTTGCGAATGGGCGTTGGGTGATTTGTCATGATATGTACTGCTGTCGCAATGTAAATCGCTTACGATTTAGGATACCTCATTGAAAATTTAGGTAAGCAAACCGGAGTCAACTGCCTGCAAAAGCATGGCTCGGAAAGGGGGCCTACGTTAGAGTGAATTGAGATTCCCTCTCGCTCCCCCCTAGAAGCATGAGGTGGATTTACAATAAATAAATACAAATTTTTTATTTGAAATTGTGATTAAAAAAAAGCCCAAAATAAAAATTAATTTTTATTCACTAAAAAAAAGAATGAATCCAGATTTCCTTAGAATACCTCATGCTGAGGAATAATTAATCACCATGTTTTCTGCTTGTACTAAATAACGAACACTAGTCAACAAGTGGACGAATATTTAACCACTTGGACAAAGTAAAGAATGGTGGCAAGCAGCGCTGGCTCTATCTTTTATACTTATCCTGTTTTTGTTATCCAGCAAGAAATACCATTATTTTCAACACACTTTCTTGAAATATCTTATAATCAGACTACTTTACGAAATTTTTTCTAACAGCAAGGGAGATAACTACACAAGAACGTGGGAATGTTTCAATTTTGTATATGTGAGATTTACATATTTATCATTTTGAAATTTTATATTTTTTCTTTTCTCTTTTTAGGAGGCAAAAGCCTTTTTTCTAATAGTAAAAGTAAAAGCCTTTTATCTACGAGTAAAGCAAAATTCTTCCACTCATAAATTTTATGTTTTACTTCTGAGAGATGTAGGGAGTTACAAGGCATTTTATACATTTTCCAATCCAAATCCACCACCGTGTACGCCTGTTAAGGAAGAAATCCCGGATTTATTGGAGGTTTAGGTCACGAAGAGTCACAAGACATAGGTTGAATGTTTTGGAGTTCATCGAGGTGAAGTTGTAGTACATCCATCAAGGACTCCAGCCGTTATCACATTGGACAGCGAGGTAGTAATAATATTAAGGAAATTGTACAAAATTACTATCATTTGTTGATTTGAATGATTGGAATTCGATGTCCTTTAGGTAAGATTTTAAGTTTACCTTTGTTAATGGAAAAAACAAATATTGTGAAAACTTTTCCTTCTAATTGAGTTCTGTCTTAAATCTTTTTAGAATTGATCGGAATTCAATATATCTGTCAACTCAAAATAAAAAATAAAAAATCGTACAAAGTTAAGTGTGAACAGAAAGGTGCACGCACAAATTATATGTTTCCTACAACTAAAAATTTACGATTTCATTGGTATTAAAAAAATTAGTAGAATAATTAATTTTTTCAATCACCCCTTAAATCTATGTCAGTTTTTATTTTTATTGATAGTATCAAGATAAGCATACAAATTGTATATACACTGGGGAAGCAAGAATGTTTCTCGGGCGAACAAGTGCTCACAGTTGTTTAAACGTAGGTCCACCCAGGGGCGGAAGTCTGTTGCAAGAAAGGATTTTGGTTTGTTCTCACCAAAAAATTGAATTTTGGTCAAAATAAGAGCAATCGCGGAGTTTAGCTTAGCACTGACTTCGCTCCGTATGTTATTGGAAAATATCTTTTAGGAGAATATTATACATATATATTGATAAAGAATTGATATGTAATGCATAATTTATGTTTTAAAAATGACGTTTAAATCATAATAAAAGAACAAAGTAAATTTCTTTTGAAATAAAAAAAATTATTTTTTTTCAAAATTTTCATGTTTAATATTGAACAAGTAAAATGCTTTTATATAATCTTAATATTTTATAATTATATTTTATAAAAATCATTTTTTATTGAGACAAACATAATTTATCGTTTTCAGAATTTTTACAATTATATATTAATATTAATAAACTGGTTGATTTTGAAATTTGGATGAGGGGCAATATGCATGTTCAAATAATTTTATTAATTAAAAATGTTATATAATTAAAATTTTATATTTATCAAATTGTTTCTTTAATTTGCATTATTTGTATGGTAATTGAAAATTTTTCTAATTTATAAGAAATATATATTTTAATCCAAGTATAATTGTTATTATAAGTAAAAAATATATAATTATAATTATTTTTAATTTTCTAAAATTATAATTAAATTTTTATTTTAGTATTACTAAACTTAGGAAAATTCATTACTACGCCCTATTTTATTCCGACAAATCACTAATTTCCTCGTAATGAATGTTGAAATGAAGTGACTAATATTTTGACATATGGAAACACATTAAATAAAAATATTGCAACATTCAATGTCACAATATTATTGAAAATATTTTAAGATATAAAATATTTATTTTTTATTATGGAAAAAAATACAAATAAACTCCTTAAATCATGGTTTAGTGTCATGTAACATCTTTGAAAATTCAAAATTTACAAATAATTTTCAGAACTTTTCAAAAAAAACTCAAAATATTAAAAAATTAATTTAAAAAATAAAAAAGGCGTGTACTCATAATAGTTTCTAACTATTTTTTATATGAATTCAAATAATTTGTGAAAGAGTTTTCTTTTAAAATAAATGAATTACAATAGAATTGATTTTGTAATCATTTATTATATAAGTAAAGATAATAATTTAAATAAATTATTTTTAAAATTTCATTTAATTATTTCAAGAGGTAAGATAAATATTTTTTTATTACTTTTTTTAACTTTACTATACTTGAAAAATAGTTAAAAAAATTATAAGTAGTTCACTTATTTGCTTTAATTAAAACTTCAATATTTTCAGTTTTTAAGAAACTTCAAAAAATTATGTGTAAATTTTAGAACTTAAAGAAAATTTTGATGATAGGCCTTACTTTGATAGAGTTATCCGTATTTTGTCCTTAATTATAAAATTTGAAACTTTTAGAGAATCTTGATAATAGGCCGTACTTTAAAAGAGTTATTTTTATTTTATCCTTAATTATAAATAACACATTGAATATAATGCAAAATCAAATCAAATTGTAATGGTGTTTATGTAAGCAACCGAAGGGCCAACTTGAAAAGGAGAGGTACTTTACAATACCTCATGTTGGTGATTAATTATTCATCATCATGGCTGCTTCTACCAATCTTCGAACGCTAGTCAACGAATGGCTTAATATTAACCACTTTGACAGGGTTAGGATTGGCACGATGCCAGGCTTGCTTCATAATTTAAATGACCTATTAACCCCCCATCAAATACTCATTGCGTCAATACTTTCTTGAAATATTTTATCATATTACTTTAGAAATATTTTTCTAACTGCAAGAGAGATACCGACACAAGTACATGGAAAGGTTTCATATTTGTATACGTGAGATTTACATGCATTTTTGCATTTTTTTATAGGGATCATATTTATATAAAATATAAATTTTATATTTTCCATTTTTCTTTTTGATTAAGAAAAGTTCTTAATTCATCATCAATTATTTTTGAAAAAAAAAACTAAGATGCATAATTGATAAAGTAGTGCATCCATGCTGGAAACTACAATTAAATGGGGTGAGGACACATGGAAAGTTTTGGATGGAAATTTTTTTATGAGAATGGCCCAAAAAATATGAAATTTCATTTAAGGTATTGGGCTAATTATAGCCTAATCCAAATGAGAAGATTGACAAGATAAAGAAGGACAGTGCAACAAAAGTAAAAGTATGGATGGTCGTTAGCATCGCAATGATATGAGGAGGACAGGGAACAAATGGTTGAGCAAAAAGGTAACACCGGTTTGGTAATGACTTGCATGATGAAGCAAAGTTTTTAATAATTTATGTGAGAATTTTTCACACTTCTTCATTTGATATATATTTATATATATATATACAAAAAAAATAAAAGGTTGTGGAATTATATCTGCCTTAATTTTGTCTATCACAACAAATATCCCTATAATTATGTCTAACCAATTTGCACTCAAGATTATAACAAATTTTCCTAAAATTATGATACAACAAATTTGCACAATATCAGCAAATTTGAATTTTTCAAAATTAATGCTTATCATGATATTAACAATTAATGATTATCACCCCCTCAAGTTGGTGCATGAAGATTAGAAATACCCAACTTGCCAAGAAAAGGAGCAAACTAAGAATTTCCCAATCCTTGGTAAATATGTTAGCAAGCTATATGTGAGTAGGAACATATGAACAATAAATGTTACCCTTAAGAATCTCATTACAGACAAAATGACAGTCAACCTCAATGTTCTTAGTGCGTTCATGAAAAATAGGATGTTTAGCTATGTGTAAAGCAGCTTGGCTATCATAATAGAGTGTCATTGGTGTGGAATGTGGGACACTAAGACTGTATAGTATGCCTTTTAACCATTTGAGTTCACAAATTGTTGTTGCCATGGAATGATATTCAGCTTTTGCATAAGATTAGGACATTGTATGTTATTTCTTTGTTTTCCAAGAGATTAGAGAATTTTCTATAAGAACAAATCACCTTGTGAGAGAACGTCGAGTTAAGGGATAGCTAGCCCGATTAGAATCACACCATCCATACAACTTTAGGTCACATGTACGACTTAAGAGAATGCCTTACTTGGGATTACCTTTCAAAAATTAGATTGTTCATAATGCAGCTTCCTTGTGTTCATACTTAGGTTGTTGCATGAATTGGGAGAGAGTATGTACACAATATAATAACTCCAGTTTAGTAAAATATAGATAAATAAGACATCTTACCAACTGTCAATATTGTTCAAAATTAGGTAGCAAAGATCCATTGGCCAAAGACAAGCAATGATTTTGTTCTAAAGGAGTAAGAGCAGGTTTGGCCCAGAGTATTCCAGCTTCAAATATGATGTCCAAGGCATATTTTTGCTGACAAAGGAATATACTAGTGGGAGACCTTGCAACCTCAACTCCCAAGAAATATTTCAACACTCCCAAATATTTCATGTGGAAACATGTACTCATATATGTCTTGAACTACTAAATTGTTGTGTAATCATTGCCAGTGGTGATTAAGTCATCCACATAAACAAGCACCATAAGCTGCATATCCCTTTTTTGCAAAGAAAATAATGAGTAATCCAAATAAGACTGTATGAATCCATAGTTCTTTAATACAATAGATAACTTGGCAAACTAACAACATAGTGGCTATTTCAGTTTGCAGAGTGATTTTCTAAGTTTGCATACTTTTCCTGGTTGTTGGACATGGAATCTAGAAGGCAATTTCATAAACACTTCTTTTTACAAATCTTCATGAAGAAAGGCATTATGCACATCCATTTAATGAAGTTTCCAATTCTTTACCACTACCACTACCAAAATTATATGTACTGTAACCATTTTAGCCACTAGTTCGAAGGTTTCGGTGTAGTCAATTCCTTCTATTTAGTGATTCCCAAAAATGATTAATCAGGCTTTGAATCTTTCTATGCTACCATTAGAATGATACTTTATCTTATAGACCCATTTCCATCCAAATGCCTTCTTTCTAAGGGGTAAATGTGTACTCATCTAAGTTGCGTTATTTTCAAGTGCTTGGATTTCAGATTACATTGCCTCTCTCCATCTAGCATCTTTCATAACTTTGAAAAAAGTTACTGGTTCTCATTTAGTAGTAAGAGTTGCAAGAAAATTACGATGTCATATAGAAAATTTTTCATAATTCACATAATGTACTATAGGATAGGGCACACTTGAAGTATGCACTGGAGCAAAAGAGCAAATAAATGGGCTCAATTTTTGGGTTGTATAAGTCACATATTCTCAAAGTCTAGTAGAAGGAATCTTAATTCTATGCCTTCAGCCTAATTGTGTCCCAGTGTTTTGCTCATTAAGTCCATCCTCATGTTACTTCAATTCAGTGCTATTTAGGCGAATGTCCCCTAGTTTCGGCATTCTTGTCATTTTCTTGTGTTATATAGTTTGTACATCGTGCCACATATCTTCACTAGTTGTATCATATTAATTTATTGCATTAATTCCTTCATATGAATGGTTATCACCCATACATTCCTCAAGCAAAGATGGCTTGGTGGCAAATAGGAATTTTGACTCAAAAAACTTAACATTATGAGACACAAAAAATTCTTTTATCTCCAAATCTAATAAATTTCATCTAAACATGTCAAAATGGGTTGGGTTTAATGTGTTGACCTAAGTTTAGTATAATTTTGCCTGACTTGGAATTAGGATTAATACTAGTATGAAAAATGATAACAGTGGTCCAACTTGATAAGGGACTGAGATTGAGACTGGGACTAGTTAGTCCAACTTGATAAGAGATTAAGACTAGTAAGTATTAACCCGTTGGGTTATTAGGTTAGCCCGTTAACTTGGTGATAGTAATAAATAATAAATAATTAATTTATTATTGTATGTTTAATTTTTAATTTTTAAATTTTTTATGTATGAAAATAATAATTTTGCTATATTAAAATTATACTTAATAACCTAAGACATAATTAAAAAAATATAGATTTCATTTTTATGATAAAATATTTTATATTAATAATAATAAAAAATATGTCACTTAATAAATAATAATTAATTTTTTTAATAATAATAAAAAATATTAAATAAATAAAAATATTTTTTATCAAATTGACTAACTTGTGCAATTTTTTTTAATTAATAATTAAAAAAAGGAAGAATTTAAGAGGTTCAACCTGCTGATCAAATCATTTATCATTTAATGATGACTAAATTCCTTCAATATCATTCTCCACATCTTCATTTCTTTTTTTATTTTTTATCAATTAAATCTTCTAAAAATAAGATTAGTTCACATGATCAAGTTGAGACTCTCCTTATTTTATTAATTATAGAGGTAAAATATTTAAATAATAAAAAGAGGTGGTCGTGACTTGTGGCTTATAAGTGAGCTAGCCAACCAATTGGAATACCAAAAAAGATCCGCCATCAGACTCTAATAAGACAAGATCATCGAGTTTCAGCTAATCGCCGCTTATTCCCTAAATTAAAACTAAAAATGAAAATAAAATAACTTTTCTACTACCAATAAGAGAAAAATAGTTCCTAGTGCAAAAGCCCCACACGTAGTTAAAAGATGGGCTTTCTCAGTTGAGACCAATGGCCGTCGCACTCTATAGCCTTTGTGCAACGGCTCATTTCTATATATTTTATATATTTTTCACTACAATAAATACCTATCTCCAATTCTCATTTGTCAATCATAACAAATATTCATTCTTTCTCTTTTCAATTTCATTTCTATAATTTTTATTTTTCTACAAATATTAAAGATTGAAGGTGAAAATGGCGGATAAAGTTGTAGAGTATTAGAATTTTCACTTAAAAGAAAAATATTGGTGACACTCTTCAATCCTTTTCTAATCTCTACTTATATTTTTATATTTTTTATTAAATTTTATATATTTTAATTTTTATAATATTTTAGTTAATTATTATTCTTGTTAAATTTAATATTAGTAATTTTATTTTTATATTATTAATAAATTTTAATTATAGATTTGAATGATCCTAATAATATACAAAATTATTTTGATGATTAACATTTTTTAGAAAATGTAGCTACTTATTTTTTAAATAACAATTTTACAAATACTCCTTTAAGTACACCTAAATTTACTTCTCTCCTCTTACTTCTTAACATCCATCTTCACAGTGTGCTCGTAGTTGTAAGAATATAAACACTCCTGTATCTTCATCTGATTTAACAAAAAAATTAAAAAATTCTGATATATGAAATAATTTTGATTTAAAAAATGTAGATGATGTAGTTAAAGAATTTTGCAAATATTGTTCAAAAAATTATAATTATAATAGTTATAGTGGTACTAGTACAATGAGACGTCATTATTTTTCTAAACATGTAAATATTGTAAATATTTCAACGAAAAATTCTAACATGCCTAGTCAAGATAGTTGTGAGTATAAATTATGTAAATAAATTTATTATATTGAAATGCCTTTTAGTATAGCTAATTCTCCAAAATTAAATGCTCTTCTTCAATATTTTAATCCTCAATGACGTGGTATGACTAGGAATACTAGTGTAAATATATTGAATAAAATTTTTAAAAAGTAGAAAATGAGCTTAACTAACTTTTTTTTAAAATTTAAAGGTAGAGTTGCACTTACATCTGATATTTGGATATCATTATCTTAAATGGATTATGTTTGTGTAACTACCTATTATATTGATAATAATTTTATTTTACATGAAAGAATTATTTATTTTAAATCAATTTCACCACCACATGATGCATCTATTATTGCTTGTTATATAAAAGATATTTGTATTGAATACATAATATTGGATAAAATATTTTCAATTATCTTTGATAATGCATATATTAATACTAGTGCTATTAGAATTTTAATTCCAACTCTAAATCCTATATTTAAAGCTCAATTTTTTCATCTTAGATGTGCATACCATATTTTAAATTTAGTTGTTCAAAATACATTAAAATTTATTTTTATACTTATACAAAATCTTAGAAATATAGTTTTATATATCAAATCATCATCGGTTAGAAAGTATGATTAGAAATAATTATATATTCAAATGTCTAAGAAACCTAAGACACCTCTACAAGATATTTGTACACAATGGAATTCTACTTTTAAAGTGTTGGAATTTTATTAAGAGTATAAAGATGTCATAAATACTTTTTATTTAACAAAAATTTAAGTTAATCATTACTTTGAAAATGTTGAATGAGAAAAGGCACAAATTTGCTTACAATTTTTATAAACATTTTATAGAACAACTAATCTTTTATCCGATATCTCACTCAATATTTGGTGTTTTACTTAATTGTAATTTTGTATTTTTAAAATTTGGAAGTATTAATGGGTTTGAAATTATTATTAATGAATATTTTCCAAAATGGAATAAATACTTTAGAAATATTCCTTGTTTATATGTTATAATTGCAATTATGGATTTTAGAATTAAATAAGAAAGAGTGAAAAAATTACTACAAAGGTACTATAAAAATATGCAATATGAATTTGACTTAGAGTTTTACATGAATGATATAAATAATTTACTATTTGAAATATTTCAAGTATATAGCAATAAACTTAATTCTTCACATTCATACATAGGTTCTTCATCTTTTTCAAAAATAAGTATCCCATTTTGTGAAGAATATGATGTCTTTTTAAATTTAACTGATGATACTCCATCAATCAATAATAAATTAAATTCTTTACACCTATTGTAGCTAATATGCTAAATTTTGCCATTTTAGAATGGTGGAAAGCATAAATGACACAATATCCTATATTTTCTCTTATGGCACGTGATATACTAACTTCTCTAATGTCTTCAGTAGCATTAGAAAGTGCATTTTCTCTTGGTGAGAAAATTTTTAATGACAAGCCTTTATCTATGAATGATTAGAACTTAAAGATAATTATCTGTTTAAAGGATTAATTTGATGCAGAAGATAGAAAACAAAATAATTTACAAGAAGATGGATCATTATTGGGTAAAGGAGATAACTAGAAATAATGATATATTTATATGTTATAAATTTAATTTACAAAATATTTTTACTCATTTTATTTAATAGTAAAATTTTTCTGAATTAGGTTCATCCCGTGGTTTTTACCCTTCTTAATGGGAGTTTTTCATATTAAAAATTGTTATATTTTATTTTTTTTTATTTTTAATTTTATTAAATAATAACAATAACAACAATAATTTTTAAGTGATAATAATGTAATATAATTATATTTTACAACAATAAGAGTAATTAAAATAATAACAACGATATATAATAATTATAAGAAGGAATTTTATAGGTTAAACGACATAAAATATGATATGTTTTACATAAATTAAAACTTTAACATGAAATGCATTCATTTCAATTTCTATTATTTATAAATTATAATCTAAACACTAATATATATCTCTAAATTGTAAATATATTTTAAATAATTTTAAGATTAATTTAATTAAATTACTTAACTATATATTTTATTTTTAGCCATTTTTACTTTTCATACATTATTTTTATTATTTTATTTACCTAATTATATTTTTGATATATTCATTCTTACTATATATATTTCAGGCACTAATATTATTATATAGTGTGTTTATATTATATGATGTATTTTATTTTTATTATAAATTATATAAATAAATAATTTATAATTATAATACTAATATTACTAGGTAGTATAGATATAATATAACATAATTTACTTTTATTATAAAATTAGTTTAAATAAGTTAAATATTTAATATAAAATGTATCAATTGAACTAATTATTCTATTTTTTTATAAACATATTTAAAAATTCAAATTAAAATTTATTTACTTAAATTTTATTAATATATTTTAATATCAATTTTTTAAGTACTATATTTGAAATTGAACATATATCAATTGAAATTTTATTAAATTTTTACACTTATAGACATTATTTTTATTATTTTTATTTATTTCATTGCATATTTTATTTTTCTATATATTAACCTTATTTATTTACCATTTATGTGTTAATATCCCTAAATAATATAAGCATAACATAATATATTTTATTTTTTATAAAAATTTTTATGTAAGTTTAACCTTTAATATTAAACTTGTGAATTAATTAGTTCAATGTTCCATTTTTAAGTAAAAAATATTTGAAATTTAAAATTAAAATTATTTATATATTTAAGTTTTAATATATTAAAAAGTTATATCTCAAATTTAAATTTAATTTATTTAAATTAAATATATTTTTAATATATTGAAAAGTTATATCTCAAATATAAATTTAGTTGATAATATATAAATTATTAAATATATTTATTTTTATAAATAATACTTTTAACTTGATCAATATACATTTAATAATATATATTTATTTTATTAAATAAAATATATATTTTAAAAAATAATAAAATTTTAAATCATAATAATATATAATTATATTTAATAAATAATAATAATAGATTTTAATTAATTAATGGCATAAAATTAATAATAAATAAACAACCAATATGATAATAATAATAAAATATAATAAGTTATAAAAATTTACCTGAACCCACCTAGTAAATGTCAACTTAGGATTGGGACTGAAACTGAGACTAAGATTAGGACTGTAGCAACCTGATATAAACTTGATCTGGTGAAAAAGTAACCTGTCCTGGGACTGACCTGACGTACAGTTTTTACTTGTTAGGTTAGTTTGATAGTGTTTGGTTAACCCATTTTAATAAGTCTACTTCCATCCTTTTTTCCCATAAAGATAACTAACAAATATACATCTTCGACTTCTACTAGCAAACTTATCCCTTTTGTTATTTTGATTATGTGTATAACATAATGACCTAAAAACCTTAGGTGATCATAGGATGGTGGTTGACCATGTAGCATTTCATAGGGGGTTTTTTTATGTAAAACTAAAATTAGTGTGTGATTTATCAAATACCTAGCAGTTAGTATACATTCACTCCAAAATTCAATAGGGAGATTCTCTTGAAATCACAATGTACGTGCTATATTCAAAATATGTTGGTGTTTTCTCTCAAACCTTCCATTTTGTTGTGATGTCCTAGTTCAAGAAGTTTGAAATGTAATGCCATGTTCTGAAAATAATTTTTCATGCAAGTAAACTCAGTCCCATTATCATTCTGCAATATTTTAACTTGCTTATTATATTATCATTCAACAAGAGCAGAGAAATTTCTCAATGTACGTGGAATTTCCTTTTTGCCTAGCAGCAAAAATACCCACATAACACGGGAAAAATCATCTATAATTGTCAAAAAATAAAATGCACCACAAGAAGATAGAGTCTTACATGGCCCTCATAAGTCATAATGTATCAATTCAAATGCATTAAAAGCTTTAAAATTACTTGAAGGAAATTTATCTCTAGTTTACTTTACATGTTGACATACATCACAAACTTTATTTGATAGCTCACTAGCTTTTCTACTATTAACATTAAAAACTAACTAAGTGACATTTAAAGACAGATGTCCTAAACGTTTATGCCAAAGATCAAATTGAATTTCACCACGAACATTGAATGCCTTTGCTCCTTTGATCCCTTGAAAGAAATAGAGCCTTTCCTTTCATTCACCCACTCCAATCAGCATCCTTAAAGTGTGGTCCCATATAACACATAATCTGTCAGTGAATTGCACAATACTATTTGACTCATCTATTAATTGTAAGATAGAAATTAAGTTATAATTCAATTCAGGAACATAAAGGACATTCTCAAGTTTTAAACTCCTTTCAAGATTTATAGTTCCTTCCTTAGTTGTTGTCACATATTGCCAATTAGGCAATCCCACAAGGTATCCTTGCATATCTCGCAACTAACAAAAATTTTTCAAGTTTCCAGTAATATGATTAAAAGCTCTAATATCAATGATCCATAAAGTGTATTTTTTCTTACCAGTCATTCTTTTGATTGGGTTTGTTTTGTTATTATTTAAAAGCTCCACTAACGTCAACCACTGTTCTACAATAAGTCTTGTCAAACTAGATTTTTCTACATCATGTGATATGCTCCTGCCATCTATGCTGTTTATTTTTGAACAAGGTAATGAGCCTCAACCTACCTTTGATACCGTAATAATTTATATGGGAATTTTTCACACTTCTTCATTTGATATGTAAGTATATATACAAATATATATATTTGTCTATCACAACAAATATCCCTATGATTATGTCTAACCAATTTGCACTCAAGACTACAACAAACCTACATTAGCAACAAATTTGCACAATACCAATAAATTTGACATTTTCGAAATTAATGTTTTCATGATATCAACAATTAATGCTTATTAATTTTCAAAAAAATGGTTGAAAATCAAACTCTGTCATCTTAGCCAGTGAGATAAAAAAAACCCCATTTATTATTTTCTCAAAAGAATGAATAATAAAAGGACATAATAGAATTCCACTGTGCCTAATCTGGCAATAGTAAGATTGAAGTTGAGCCAAGTTGCTTTCGCCTCCACAAGCAACTGCGACAATATGTTGGCCTCATTAGCTGCTACACCATCTGCCTTCCTGCCTGTCGATGTCCTTTGCCAACATCATCGCCCACAACCCACTCCTCTTACAACTTGCCTTGCGAGAAGCAATACCTATTTTGTTAATGGTTTGTGCTAAATCAATGCACCCAATCCGACCCGTGAGTTAGGCCTACTGCATTTTTTGAAATTAAAATGTTTTTGGGGTCATTTTGAAATTTCTATTACTGCATGAAACAACTGCCCAGAAACCAATTTCCGACGAAGTGTGATGAAATATAGACAATTGATAGGGGCTGCAGCAGTGGTGCGTCTTAGACGCTCCCTTTTTTTTTTCTCTCAAGTGGGAGTTGATTTCTCTCACTAGTGCGAGAGGCGGAGTGGCAATTTTATGATGCACTAACGCTTTCTATTACCAACAATGTTTTGGTAGTAGGGATGAAGTTTCAAATAGTAGGGCTAGAACCTTCAGGAAGGGTGGTTGAGGAGACTGATGAGGTTGAAGTGCAACTAGAGGCCAATACTTATACATAAGATTCTTAACAAAGGGCCTTGATTGGATGGATAATAGGAAGCAAGTTGCACAATAAAAATTTAGTTGGCTAGCCAATTGTTGCAGAAGGCATGCACTTTTTATGGACAGTTCGACTTTATGGACGTAAGAGCCAATAAATTTGTGATAACTCTCCAAAGTGAAGAATAGGTCAAACGCATTCCATCATCCATGGGAAGGTCCATCGAATGTTTTGGGGAAAGTATTGGTGCTTTATCGACGAGACCCTAGATTCACAATCGATGAGGTTGAGTTCAATACTCTAAAGGTTTGGGTTCATGCTCATAAAGTGCCCTTGGAATTTATTCTTGAAGATAATGTTTAGAACATAGGTGCCGGGTTAGGGAAGTGCTTGAGATGGAGAACCCAATTTGCGATTGTAGCCTCCTGTGTCCCTTCCTGCACTTTCGTATCAAGTGGCCACTAGATAAACCATTGAAGACTGGAGTATGGCTCCTTAGACAAGACTTGGAGAAAGTATACGAGCAATTCCAATTTAAGAGGTTGCATCATTTTTTTGTTATGGTTGTGATTTCATTTGCTATAAATAGAGGGAATGTAATCAACCATGTTTAACATTTAGTGAAATGGAGAGCCACGAGAAATGGGGCCCATGGATAATGATGAATATTTCTCTCTTTCCATCAATTAGCATGAGAAGTCAACCATCCTATGCATGCTTACAGGCAGCAGTGAAGGCCATTCAACCTCATCTTATTGACCAAATCTCCAACTAATGCTGATAACTAGAGATAAAGGGAAGACAGGGCGTGGGATCACCCATGTTACGTGACTCCTATATTTTAGTGGGTTCTGGTCACTAAGAAATTAATGAGGTAAGATTTGAGCAATGACAAAAGAAACATACAGTGACATAACTTGAAGGAGACGTCAATGAAGCGGGGGAGCCATACCATCATCAAATGCAAATAGGGAGTTGGGAATGGCCAAAAAATAATGGATATCAAGAGACTTGCCCTCCAAGCATAGAAGATCCTAAGGGTGAGTGAGGTGTGACGAGATTCTTGAAATAATTAGTGAAAAGGAATCTGAAAAGATGGCTAGTCATTAGGTCTTTTCCATATCTTGTGAAAGCTTTGGGCTTTATTTTGTTAGAGAAGAAAATGAGATAAAAAGAAAATACGAAAGAAAGAAAATAAGAAAGAAAGAAAATAGAGAAAAAGAAAATATGAGATAAATTATTTTTTTTAGGTTGTTTGGTTGTAAGAAAAAATAAGAGAAAAATAAAATAATTAAATTTTTATAAATTTAATTACTAAAATGATAAAAAAAAAGAAGAAAGTATCATTGAGAGGAGAGAGAGAGAAGAGGGGCAGCGGGCCCACCCAACAAATGAGAAGAGAGAGAGAATAGAGGCAGTGGGTGGGGTAGCGAGGCCCACCCCTGCAGCAAGCAAATGAGAGGAGAGAGAGAAGAGAGCCAACGGAGCTACTCATTGTAACAAAAAAGTGTCAAATTTCTTTTTATTTCTTCACCCAACTGAGATGAAAATATTTAAGTGGGTCTCACATTATTATTTAATTTTTTTTTATTCTTCTCTTATTTCTCTAGCAACCAAACAGGAGAAAAATATCAAATTTTTACTCATTTCTATTATAATTTTCTATTCTCTCATCTTTTTACTTCAACCAAACAAGCTATTAGTTTAAGGATTGACAAGAAAAGGGACCAAGGTAGGTAAGATAGGTCAGGACAGAGTTAGCATGATGAAAATGAAGAATAGAGGTCATGTTTTGAGCACGCATAACACCATATACATCATATCAATGGTCAAAGAGATGTGCCTTACAAGCGTCCGCGAATGCCATGAAAGCATTATATTAGAATTGGCGAGGATTAAACAAATCCTGACAGTGAAGGCTCTACGAGCCTTTAATGGTGCATCTAGGTGCTTTTTCCTATGTCAAAAAAAGCTGGATGAGTAAACCATACAAAGGATATCAATTTCATTGGGCTTCCCACATTATTTTACGTTTGATTCACAAGGAAGAGGGGATATGACACTCTTTTGGTCACATTATTTTTTAGGTAAAGTTATGATATCTCAAACTAATTTCATTCATGCATGTTGAGTTTGTTGATAGAACATCAAAATAGAGTTGGCTTTTGACATGTATTTATGGGCTATTTTCTCAGCAATACAAGTATAGTTTTTCAAATCAAATGTACAGACTAGCGGAAGAGGTGGATAAACCATGGGTGTTATTGGAGAATTTTAATGCTCTTTTGTACTCAAGTAATAAGGAAGGGGCAGATAATGGGTAACTATTTCGATCCTGCTTTTTTTCATTTCGTTGATTGCATAGGCGTCATTGATATTCCTAGTCAAGGTCACAATTTCACTTTGACGAATGGAAAGGTAAGTAATGCATATATAAGGGAAATCCTTGACAGAGGGATTTATTGCTCGCTATGGATGATTATGTATCCAATGAGGGCCATCAAAATTTTAGAAAATGGGCAATCGAAGCACAGTCCTATTCTACTAAATACTTTATGTGATATAGACTCCTTATCGAGGCCTTTTCATTTCATTGTAGCCTAGCTTTGGGATAATTTGTGTAAAGATGAAATTTAAGAGGCTTAGAACAAGGATATTGTAATAGTTGAGCTAATTTTAAGAATTCTTTAAAATTTTAAAACTTTACAGTATTTATTTAATTAGTTATATTATTTAAATTTTTCATGTTTTTTGCAAATTTCGAATAAATAAAATACATAGTGGTATTTATTTTATTGTATGACAAAAATCATATATTGAATTTTGCCCAATAATATTATGATTATTCATTCGTCTAATGTGTTATACTAGCTTATGTTGAATTATTATAGAAGTGTTGAAAAAGATAAAGGAAAATAAAATTGGTGAAATTTGGGGATGAGTGGTTGAAACTTAATGAGAAAAGGGATTTTGTGAAAGATAGGTAATTTAGATTGAATTCTATTCTATTTTAATTATATTACAACCATTTTATCATAATATTTATTTTTTTTTAATTTTATATTGAAAGAATGGCAAGGATTGTCTTAAACTTTAGTTTCCGTACCTTGTTACATTGTATCAAAACCCCTAGCAACATAATTTTTTCCTAAACCCACTTTCTTTTCAAAGATTTGTTATTCCTCTCTTTCATTTCTCTTTTCTCCCTCCCTTCTCTCTCTCTCACTCACGATCTCCTATTTTTCTCCTTTCTAACCACCATGTTCAGCCATCCTTGGCCTTTGTCACTGGCCTTACTCCTCCAGCCAATACCATGTTGATAGCATGAAGGAAGATGTTGCAAGGCATAATTGAAAGCAACCATGGACAGGGTTTATTTAGTCCTCCTTTTGATAGAAATCCATCACACTTCGACCATTGCCAAGCTAAGGGTAGCCTTTTTGATATGAGATAAGCCTGTCTATAGCTCAAAATCATAATATTTTTGGTGTTTGATGCTTGATCCAAGAATCCTAACTTTAGAACTAATTTCTAATTTTTTTGAATAATCCTTGAAAATTACTAAAATTTATGATATAATAAATTAAAGTGAACTATTTAAAACCTAAAGGAAGAGTCCGTTTGGTTAGGGGAAAAATGAATTTTTAGAATTCATTTTCTAACTTTCTCTTGTTTGAACATTAAAAAATTTTGGTCAATAGGAAAATAAATTCTGGTTAACCAGAAAATTATATTATTTTTAAAGAAAATAACTTCCTTTTTTAAAAAACGAAATTCATTTTCCTTATTACTCAGTATATTCATACTTGAGTCTAAACTTTTTACCTTTTCACCTTATTACGCAATCACGATCATAAATAAAATTTATTTTTATTTATTAAATATTTTATGATGGATGCTCTATTTTTATTTTTATAAAATCTATTTTTATTTATTAAAGTTTAGGTGCACATTTTTATGCAATATTAACTAAAATATTCTCCCTTTTTTTCTCATGATGGATATTCTATTATATAATTTTTCGTAATAATTAATTAAACTAACTATGTGAATTTATCTATAAGATTTTGTAATGCCTTTAATATATATTTTATTATTAAAAATTAATCATTATTAGACTATTGGGCACAAAAAATAATAAAAATTTTATTAAATTTTTTTTTAAAAGGTAAGTAAAATTATAATAATTTTGAAATAAATAATTTTGATTTACTTTAAATGGAATTAATTTTTCTTTATGTACCAAACACCAAAAAATATTTTTTCTCTATACACCAAATAATAGAAAATCAATTCATTTTTCAGAAATATGTTTTCTTAGGAAAGCATATTCTAAAAATTCTATTTTTCCCTAAACCAAACATATCCGAAGTATCTTTGTAAAAAAAATAATTGCTATAAGTATATTTATAAGTTATCCTTGTAGATTGATAAATAGGAATTAGAGATGAAAAACTTATATGTTTTGGAATTCTTGAAGGGAAAAGGCACCCAAAGGTAATTGTATATCTTACTAAATCGTTAGAACCTTTGATTTATCATTTTCCCCTATGAGTGTTTATTTATATGTTTATTCTCACATGTATATGAAAATATTTTTGTGCTGATGTATATATGGTTGTTCATGAGAATGGAAATGTTTACTTGTTATTTAATAATCTTATAATTAGTGGGATGGAATGAGTTGGACATTAAGTATAATGGATATATATATATATATATATATATATATATATATATATATATATATATATATATATATATATATATATATTGTGTAAATTATATTGAAGAAACCTTGTGGCCATGCTATGGAAGCTTGGCACTATTATTATTTATTCTACGAAGCATAATTTTGATGTTTACATAAATATAAATTGGATAGTTGTTATTGAATAATTATTTAAGGTCATGCAATGAAGGTAGGATAATTCCGCTATTTGACATTATTACTATGATCAAGGATGAATTGTAGTTATGTTATTAAAATTAGCTCAATTATGTAGCCATGCAAAGAGGTACAGTGAGTGATGTATTGTGAAAATCATATATGAATGAAATCATCGAGATTAAAATATTGTGAATTATAATATGTAGATTGTGATTCATGATTATAAAATGGCTTGTAAAGGATATAAGATTGACTTTATAGGGAGAAGTATAGAGCTTGTAAAGTATATAAGGCTGATTAGGAGTCACAAGGAGGTTTAAATGCTTTCCTTATTTATTATTTTATAATTTATACATTATAGATATGAATTTTTTATTAATTGTGTAGTAGTATGAATGTGTCATATGATAGTACAGTTATAGTAATCAGAATCCTGAGCATAGATAATGTGAACAATGAGGTATAACCATGACTCCATATAAGGGAGGGACAAGGTATGATAAAAGTAATATTAGTATCATAAGCTAAGGAACTCAAAAATTGAACAGGTAGTTTATTTTATTTAATTATTTAACTTATATTTTTGTTCAATCTTAGTTATGAATTTTAGTAAGCATATATTCATTAAGTTCTCATAACTTATTACTTTATTTATTTTAATATTTTCAAGACTAAGTCAAGTTAATAAGGTACACTACTTTTTTTAAGAATAATGACACCTTGCTGTGAAAATTTAATAGTTAAGAATAGAATTAAATGTAATTACATTTATAAAGATGTTTGGTTATTTTTAATTCATTGCATTTATAGTCTTTAATAGTTGTCTTTAATTCATAGGTTTTGTATTTTAGGATATGTGGTCCTTTAAATGTGTCCAAAAGTAAAGGAAACTCTATCTATGTATTTTGAAATTTTGTATAAAATGTTAGTTACCACATAAATAAGAAAAAATTCTATTGAGTTAGAGTTTGCATGGTTATAAGGTAAGGCTGGTGGGAAGTCACTTACAAGTGAGCTCCTATGTTGGTCACAATCTTAGGAAACTAGTCATGACAAATATTTAGGGCTTTACATCTTTTAGAAGAGTACGAAAAACTAAGTAATTCAAGTAATGCATAAGAAAATGGAATTGTGAAGTGTTTAGGCATTGTTAATATCATTTGGAAGAGTTTTATAAAGATTTGGAGTCCAAGGAAAACTTACAAACTCATAAACATATTCCATGGAATATCGATGAATAGCTAAAGTGGCAAGAAAGTATCCAATGATAGAAATCTTAAAGGTTGCGGATTAATAAAGGAGATACTAACTCTTACATGCATCCATAATCATTTGTCAATGATGAAATAACATTGCATATATCTACATGATAGCGAATAATTGGATTAAACAATAGGAGGAGATATGATATTATTTTATTGATCATTTTAAAGACTTGTTCAATTAATTAAAGCTAAAGTTTTCATAAGATTTGACTAATTTGATTCAGTTGGTCATTACAATCGAGGAGAATGCATAGATGTGTGTGATGTTGAATGAAGAGGAAATAAGAGCTACTGTTTAAAAAATGAATCCTATGAAGGCTTTAGGTTTTTATAAGGAATGTTAAGATGTCATAAGGTTGAATGTCATCATAGTTATTCAATGTTTCTTCACTTATAGGTTTTTTTCTCAAAGAGTTAAATATAACTCACATTCTATTGATACTTAAGCATGATAAGATGAAAGCATATAATGATTATTAGCCTATAAGCCTCTGTAATTTTGTTTTTATGGTTACCAACCTAATCAGCTGTTGTCCTAGGGTGGTGCATTTCAAAGAATGGTCCTTTGGCTTAAGAAATCATAGATACTAATAGAAAGAAGCAAGAGAATGGTTTAATAAGGGTGAAATTAGACATGTAAAAGGCATATGATGGAATGGAATGGTCTTTTGTTGTTAAAGTTTTGGAACCTTTTTAATTTTATGCAAAGTTTATTCAATGGATTTACCAATGTAAATTTACTATCCACTTCTCACTCCTACTAAATGGTAGTACATTTAGTTGTTTTAAACCCTTTAGTGCATCTATTAAGGTAACCCTTTATGTTATACCCTTTAAAATTTAAATGTTTTTAGTGGATTAAAAATAAAATAAAATAATTTATGTGTAATAACTGAAAAAAAGATAAATTGAAATGTTAAAGTTTAAATATACTAAAGGTAAGTATTTGAATGTGGAAGAAATTTAGAGCATTATTTCAATTTGCCCTCGAGCCATTTCCCTTTTTATTTGTATTTTTTTATCAACATCTCTCTCCTTATCTTCCTCCTTTGAACATATAATCCATTCTTATTCTTCTTTTTCTTAATTTGTCTTTTAAAAGAAGCCCTTAACTAATCTAATTTCTTCTATCCATGAAGGTAGAGTCTTCTAAACTTTAATGCTTGCAAAGATGTTCCTTTATTTTCTTTTTTGATTTAGAATGATTAAGAGGTTTTGATTCAAAAAAGCATTTTGAAGACCTAATTTCATGCATTTGACTTTAAAATGATTAGAAGCAAGTAAACCATAATTTCTTCTAATTAGTATCTCATCCATACAAGGTGAGTAAAAATTGTGTAATGTATATGATTTAATTGATAGTGAGTTAGGTTTTCCTTTGAAATAGTTTAATTTGATAAGTGTTGTAAATTGGTGTTTGATATGAGTTTCTTAGTGATTTGAGTAATAATATTATTATTTTTATGTTTGATAGTGATTGGATTGAGTTTTAATACATATAAAATGAAATTGGGATAAGTTTCCCTACATATAAGTAGTAATTTTTTTGCAAAAATTGAGGAAATGCATTGATGAATTAACTTATGAATTGATTCATGCCTTATAGGACTAGAATTAACCAACCTAAATTAATTCCTCAATCGATTTAGGACTTTTAGAAACTTACTATAAGTTTTGAATTGATTTCTCATTTGATTTAGTAGGTATAAATTTGATTTTTATAGGTATAATCATTTAAATGGGGCTATTTATGGTATGGTTTTGCTATTATTAAGCTAAAATAGAGATGGTAGTATTAATAATATGCTCCAGTGAATGGATAATGATTATAATATAATTTTATAGGAAAATTACATATAATTCTTGTGAATTGAAATGAGGAATATGTCAAAGCAAATGGTTACTACTTATGATTATTAACCAAATCTAGAATTACTTATGAGGGAAAATGATAACTTAGAAGGATAAGGATGGATAGGAATTATAATGAGATTTACTTACTTTCCATTTAATTAATTGAGATATTATTAAATCGTTACCTTTGAATTGAATGAGTTATGAAGTGTTATTATTATTATATGTATGATAATGTTGTTAAATGCTTATGATTGAATAGTGAAATTTTAGATATGAATGTATAAGTCTTATGATTTAATTTCCCTGGTGAGTGTAATGGTACAAAATGAATAGTATAACCATGTTTAGGTTTTGATATGGCATGTGCATTTATCTATCTACTAGAAAGATATGTTACTTTTAGAATGGCTTCCTTTTCTCTTAACAAAGGTATGAGAGCCTAATTACTATTTTTGGATGAGACTTAAAAATCTTTCATAAAAGAAAATAATTTTAAACTTTTTGTTATGGTACAATTACATTTTAGTTATTTTCCAAAACTTTTTTTTACTCTTTAAATTTCAAAGAAATCCACTTTTTCCCTTTTTCTCTTCTTTTCTTTGAGGATTATCCTTTTTAAGTGCTCAGCTTCTATTGAATGGATTGAAAGTGGGTTGTTCATGTATTTTAGTGCTAAGATTAGTCATGGGATTGTTAAAGTAGATAGTTATGCATGCATACTTGATGTTCGATGAAATTATAACTTTCTATCACTTTTGTTATTCATACTTATAGGTATGTAAAGCATCATTGCATGTTGCAAATTGTATAATTCACATAGGTAAGATTCGTAAATGTTTGCTTATAGTAACTTCCTACATTGATCATGTGCCATAGGATAAGTTGTGACACCTTATCGCCTTATTTGTTTATTTAATCTTAGAAGTCTTCTTAAGACTATTGTTAATGAAAGAACACGAGAACACTATTCATGGCATTAAGATAACCATAGGAAGTTAACCTATCTCTTGTCTTATGTTCATGGATGATGTTGTTAACTTTTAGAAAGCTAATCTTGTTGAGTTGTAAAGATTGTAGGATTATATAAAAAAAAAAACATGAAGCATATTGAGGTAGAAAGTTAATTTTTGAAAACAAGGAATTTTCTTCTTCCCAAATACTTAGTGGAGGAAGTATAAAGAAATTCAAGATTTTCTTCATTCATCTTTGATTAGCCTTAAGGTTAGATATTTAGGGACATTTATGTTTTTAACTTAACACAAGATGGAGGACATTCATTATTTAATAGAGAAGGTGCAACAACATTAGAAAGTATCTTGATCTAGCTAGAAAGCCTTTATTCACTAGGAAAAACCAATTTTTTTAGTATGTATATCTTGATCTAGCTATCATTTCAATTTAACCAAGTTTAAATTAAGGAAATTGGTCAAAGGATTAATCTTAGAATCATTTGATAGACAAATGAACAATAATTATATCTTATATCTTGAGTGCTCACTAAGAAGATAACTATCATGTACAATATATAAAAAACTACTTCAATGGAGATGATATGATAGTTGAATAACCATTCACAACCACCCACCCTATTTTTTCCAATGTAACAGGGTATAAGCTAGGATAAGAAACGTTGGGAATAGGGGTAACCTTCAAAGAGAATTATTTGAGTTCTTATAAATAGGCTACCATGGAAAATTAACAGCTTATTTTGCCAAAATTACTACTCAAGCATATTATACACACTTTACAACCTAGTAACAATTTACTTACCTACTTGCGTAACAATCTGTTATTCACCAATTATCTTTGCAATTACTTGTGATGAAACATTTATTAGTAAGCAAAAGTGAGTGATCTAGGTTTCCAAACTGCATTTAGTTATGCCTTTATTGCACTTAAGATTATGGCCTCTACACTTGAATAGTAATAATCACATTTGATTACCTTCTTATCAAGCATTTATGCATTTCATGCTCTTGTTTACTTAATTGTATTGTTCTTGAATTTGCTTTGTTAGTTTCAAAACATTACCAATAAACTATTTATAACCCATCTCTAAGAAAATGAATAAAGTTATGCTTTGCATTTTCAATGAAAAAGCACACTGAAAATCACAATATTATAATCTAATTTATTTTGAATTATTGATTATTAGTTATTTAATTATCATTCATTGCAATATGAAATAACATTTGATTTGGTAACATATAATGATTTAACATTTAATAATTGATTAATCCATAGTAGTAATAAACAACCATAAAAGGATTATCTTAGGGAATTGAAATTCAAAAGCTTTCACATTATTATGGAATGTGACATCCTTTTTATAACAAAAAACATCAAATTAAGAGAAACACCCTATCATTTTATGCAAATTCTGTCAAAATAAGTTACGGCATGTATTTCTTTTTATTGTTTATTTAAAATAAATATATAATAATTAAGTAGGCAAATAAATATTCTCAATTTTAAATGAGAAAAGTTATCATTTCTTAATTCATCATTTATCAAAACTTATTTAATGTATGAAATAATTAAATAATTGATTAAATCATAAGGTCAAAAATAACAAAAAAAAGATATATATTCCTAATTTTTTAAAGTAAGCCACAAATGAAAAGGAATAAAATAAATTTTTTAGAAAAATAGATAAAAAGATCTAAAAGAAATAGGAATTTTCCAAATAAATCATTATGGTTCTTTTATAGAGGTTTTGTCATTTGTATTTGAATTTACTAAGAGAAAGAAAAATGACCTTTAGATGCACATGTATTTAGGGGAGTACACCACTGTATAGGTCCTTGGTAGCTTAACACTCAAGCTATAAAATAAGGATTTGAACAATACTCTTAATCCATTGTACAAATATAAGTAGTTTTGGTAAAATTTAATGCTTTCATAATTATTCCGAGATTGTCAATTATGTGACATAACATAAATTTATTAAACGGGAGAAAGGAGACTTTCATAAATATGGATAGAAGAAATAAATTAAGCATAGATTATAACCTATCTCATGTTCATCAATTATCTAGATTTTAAAATTTGCTTCTTCCTTCGTCTTTAGATAGTTTAGTTTTCTCTGCAGTTAGTCACCAAGAAATCCTCTAAGACAACAAAAATAAAACAAAAAGGTAAAAAGAACTCTCCTTTTGCTAAAACCCTTTCTCAGAAAATCTCTTAAAGAAAGATAATTTTGTTTCAATATTCTAATGGTGCAAATGTGGAGTGTTAAGGTTAGAGAGGTAAGGACCTTTTAATAATAATTAATTTAGTTTGGTCATATAACTTATCTATCATAGAATCTAAATTCGTATCTTGTTATCTGATATTGGGCATAAGTACCATATTAAACACTCAAACCTTAAAGTTATATAATTTTGGGCCAAACATATTAACATTATTTACTTAATTTATAAATTATGTTATAATCTAAACTAGACATTTCCAAGAATCTCCCATCTAAACCATACAATTGATAAATAGTGGCTACTTTAAAATTAATGTTAATATCAAATGGTACTATTTCACATATAGATTTAAATTGAGATTACAAGTATCCAATAATACAAAATATTATATTTGAAAAAGATATTAATATCAAGCATATCATATGCCTACTCCTCACCCACTAAAATAATTAATATTTAATAGAGATATTAACTTAAAATATGTATATTAAGATTTACATGACTTTTAATATGATTATTTGTAAATCTCTACACAATGGTTCTAACATCCGTCTAAGATGCCTAATGAAAATTAATATTTTCAATGTAACAATAAGATAGGGTATAAATGTATCTAATAACATCCCATAACCTAAATATGCACATAATATAGGGAAACATAATCAATATTTCATCATGAATATTTCATTTAAACATATCTTATGATAACAATAAGCTCAAATAATCATATCGTCAAAAAATACTACTAACTCAAAACCTCAAAAAGCTTAGACAATTTTACATTTGTTTACATGGTCACAATTTATTCCAATTGCTAAGCTTTTGGCTAGTAGATCTATGAGCATACAATCCATGGAAATATATGCACAATATAAAAAATATGCTTATGTATCTTCTCTTTCTCATAAACTAGTACTTTACATTAAAGTCCTTTATATGGGCAAAATCTTCATTATTTAAAAATAAAATCATAGTAGTAATATTCTCACAATAAAACATAAATGTTAAGAATGATAAATCCTTTAACCAAACAACTTCATAAGAATATTTATATCTTGCTATATACTCTATCTTTATAATAGAGGTTGTTATAAATAACTGCTTAAACATTTTTCCATGACACAACTCCTTGTGCTATCGTAAGATATGTCTAAATATGGATGTGATCATCTAGACAATCAACAAAATTTTAATAGCTTGTAACTATGATATCACCTAAGGTCTTATAAGTTAGCATGTAACCATGTGTGCCTCATAAGTACCTTATAATCCCTTTAGCAATAGTCTAATATCTCTAACCTAAGCATATATTAGGCTCCTTATAAGCCATGCACATGGGACATTCTCTATCTCTTCTCTTTCTTTATTGCCTTGAGGATATTGGGATTTTGAAAAATTTTATCCTTTTGAATTAATGAATAATTATGAGAGCACTTTAACATGTTAGGCCCCTTCATACTTGCTTAAAGTGTGAATATTAATAAAAGCTAAGTATCTTTAAGATCTGTTATTGTAACTTTCAATGCCTAAAGCAAAAAGAACACTCTTTAGGTCTTTCATTTTAATTACTTTATCTCAGTCAACATATTCACATTATAATTGACAAGGATTATATCATCTGCATGCAAAACCATAATTATAAGACTATCTATATTCATTATCATAAATTTGTATGCATTACTCTTTTTAATTTTGAGAAAGGTTATAATTTTATCAAAATTAAGATACAAGTATCTAGACAAACCTCTTTATTTTGTGTGCAAGGTGTTCTTTATTCTTCTCTCAATAACTATCTAGTTATTCTATGTATACTATTTCTAATAGTTTGCTATTCATGAA
This sequence comes from Sindora glabra, assembly GCA_020226215.1. Taxonomy (NCBI): domain Eukaryota; kingdom Viridiplantae; phylum Streptophyta; class Magnoliopsida; order Fabales; family Fabaceae; genus Sindora; species Sindora glabra. Next base: position 18,422,654 of record CM035230.1, on the reverse strand, counting down.
AGCTACTTTAACCTCTAATAGATGTAACAATTACAAAAATGAGCTACTTATGTCACAACAACAGGGAGTGGGTCTTTAGATGACATTAGTGAGGAAGTTTCTTTACAATCTACACCTTTCTTCTAACTATAGCTCTTTGACTACTGACAGCTATTGAACCTAATTAAAATTATAAATTATTGGTTTGATGAAAATTTTGTAGTATAAGTTAGTAAACCAAGTCAAACCTTTAATGATCCACTTAAGGTATCCTTGCACACATAATTACCGACTATGATTATAGAAATAAAAAAAATAGAAAAAATAATTGGAAATAGAATTAAGTAAATAATATGCAAATAAGATGCAGGAATGTAAATAAAATTAAATTAAGAAATTTTTTATGTAAAATTAAACAAAATGTAATATTAGAAATAGAATATGGATTTAACATAGAAAAATAATAAAAAAAGATAAAATTAACCTAAGAAAATTAATCATAAATCACAACATATTTGACAATCCCAATTGATTTTTTAACCTAAAATTATTTGGAACCCCTATAATGATTTATGAATTTTATGTTAGATAACTATTTAAGATTTAATTAAATTAGATTAACAAAATTAAGTAACCATTATAATTCATAAAGTTACATCCAAATCGATTTAAATATAGAATTCAATTGAATTAAAGGATTAAATTTAAAACCTTTAATTTAATCATTCAATTCTTTGGTCTCATAAGAAGAATGATGATTAACTAACCAACATTCAATATAGAAATAGACAGATATCATAAATCACATGAATGAATATAGATTATAACAAATCAATACTTAATTCATGCAATTATAGATAATTAGATAAGAGAATTAGACAAAAAGGAAAATCAATTATCAAAAGTTCCTATTATAACTTAGAATCTTATAATATAAAATCAGATAAGCCTTATATTTCTTGAATAAATTAAAGAATTAGCCTTCCATGGATGAAAAAAAAAACTTAGAGAAAAGAAGAAAGTTATTTAGAATTATATATTCTTACCTTTGAAGGTACAAACCCTACAATCTAATTTCTTCTCCTACTAAACCTAATAAGTCAAGTTTAAATGCCTCCGAGGGTTACAAAGAATAGTGCTTTACTAATTTTAGAAGTCTAGAACCTAATTTATAAAATATTACACTATAAGATTTATTACAGTAAAATCTTGTAGTAACCATTAAAATATTCCCAACAATATGTAGTTTCACTAAACCCAAAATATGAAAGTTGTTAGGTTGAGTCTTTGGAAACTTTGATTACTAGTTTCACCTTAATTAGACATTTGAAACTTCATATATGGCCTAAAAACAAGACTAGTTCAACTTAGATATAAATAGAGCATCAAATTCATAGCCATTTTCAACCATCCAAATGTCCAAACTAAGCTTTAGCCAAAACATTAAAGTTTTATATGTTTTTAAAATATTTCTAATGGTATAAAGATCGCCTAGTTTTGATATCTAAAACTCAAGTTATAGTCAAAATAAAAAATAATATAAAAATTTAATATTAACTGAATAATTTTAAAACATTGAAAAATCAACACCCAATTACATAATAAGGTCAATTTTATAAAATTAAGCAAATAAAAAAACACTAAAAGATATAAAATATGAGAAAATAATATAGTTAATATTTTATATATTAACTACCATCCTGACATTGAACCCTTAATTGTATTTGATAATTTCTTTTAATTTCAAAACCTCATTTATTTCTAACTAGTTTATGGTTCATAAGTAGTTCAACTTGATCCCATATTCAATCTCATATAGTAAGAATAACTCATATTTTATCACTATGATCCATTCTAAAGGACCAGGTAAACTCTATCAGACATCTTAAAAAGGAGTTCCACTCATTAATTCCTTTTACCTCTATATGTTCTATTATTTGTTATGCTAAATCGTACCCTAAGATAATATAAAATCATTTGTCAATTTATAATGCTAATGGAGTCATTACAATTTCTTTTTTACTTCTACTTTTTCAACATTTTACAACTCCCACTATCTAAAATATTCTCTAAATGGATAGTTCTTTCAGGATCTAAAATGAATAAATAAACTAATATAATGTATCAAAATAATGTACTAAAAATAATTGTATATTTATTATAATTTAAAATAAATTTTATTCATCAAAATGATAAACATAATAATTGGAATCAAACTTTCCTAATCAAAAGTGCAAAATTTTTTTTGGCATAAAATAAATCACAAATGTAAAATATTATCTTTAACTTTAATGTGCTTCAATGATTCCCTATCACATAATTTTCTTAGGTTTTTTAATAGCTGTCTTTATTTTCTTTACACATCTCTTATACTTGAAGCAATTTGCTTTTTTGTATCCATATTTCTTACAGAATTTGCAATTTCCATTGAATTGTGGTTTCTTAAAACTAAGGCAGTTATCTTTCATTTGTCCTTTCTTTCAATCATATGTGGATCTCCTAAGGTTATTTTTAAAATGCCCTCTTATTCCTTATCCTAAAGTTTAACCATGAGAAATAAAGTTGAGTGTTTAAAACTTTTCCTTTCTCGTATCTTCTTCTACTTGACTAATAATGGATATTAGTTCGTTAATAATCCATTCACACTTTTGAGTGTTATAAGAGGTCTTTATATTATCAAATTACAAAGGCAATGACACCAATGCATGCCAAATTAAAAAATGATCTCCTATACCAATATTTATACTCTTCAACTTTTTATAATAATTGATCAATTTCAAAATGTGTTCTTACATTCCACTAAGTCCATCACAAGTCATTTTCTTAAGTAGTAAGAGATAGTGGCCTTTCTCTATTTTATCAAATTTTATGAACTTTTCATCAATAGAATCAAGAAAGCTTTAATTATTTTCAAACCCAGGGATGCTCTATCTAATAATTCTATCCATTATGTATTTCATGACCATCAAACAAAGTTAATTTGGGTGTATCCATTATTCATGTTTCTTCTTTTGCTTAGTACTTGAGTTCGCATCAATAGCGAAATCCTTTTCTATGATTGTCGTATCTATATTTATGATCACTAGATATAACCTCAAGGATTTGGCCCATACATCATAATTTATCCTATTTAATGCCTTCACAATGGCTGGTTGAATATGTTAATGCATGTAATTACTTTAATCATGCTCATATTTTCCTCATAAAATTAATTATGCAATTACATATAGTATTATATTATAAGACCTGATATTGAAAAGGTATTTAAGACCTTAAAATATAATATAAGAATTAAATATTACCCTTTTAAAACTTAACACCAACAAGGTGTTTAAAAATTCTTGGAATATAATACCAAACTTCTATGCTCATATTACCACCAATGAACTACGTAATATAATATCAAAAAGGTAGTTAATATTATTAACATAGCATTCTCTTTAATATATTTTAAAATAATTTTTCCATAAAAAATTTTTAATTAAATTTTTTTATGCAATTGGTCCCATGAAAGGACATAACATTTAATCACATAACATAAGCACTTTTTAATTTTTATATCAATACATAATCATGTTCAAAATTATTACATAGTTAAAACAAAGTCCAAAATTGCTATAAAAATTACATACAATAACTTGGAGCATAGGTATTACATAATAAATTTTTTAGCTTAAAATAAAAGTACATATTTAAATAAAATGGCCAAAAATTGATAAAATTATTTTAAATTTCAAAAATTTTTGAAAAATGCCTATAATTACATACTTAGAGTGGAGCACAATGGTATAATCATAATTGCTATTTGATATTAGGACAGTAGCTTATGGCACTCATGTGTCTAGTGTATGACTAGGCATTACACATCCTTGTTTTATTCATTTTCTTCCTTGCCTAAGAAATTACTACTTGGGTTAGGTTAGATTGACTTGATTGCAATTTTTAAGCGAACCAAGCTAAAATTACATTAATTTATATAATTTTTTATATCATTTTTATCAAGAACATTCCAAATTTGACTTCCTATCTAACCTACTCAAAATTCAATAAAAAACATTATATTTTAATTTATAAAATTTTAAAAAATTAAAAAAATGGGCTTACAGTTCCAGGAAACCTTTTTTTGCATTTTTTTTGTTTAAGATGGTTCCCTTTTTCTATGAATTACACTTTTGAGCAAATCAAAATATATCTCATTAAAAGTTGTAAAAATTTTGAGTTTGAAAAATCTGAATATTTAAATCCTTATTATGTTTATTTCAAAAAATATTTTTATGGAAAAACTTGATTTTCAAACAATTTCTTTCCTAAAAGTAGCCCAAAATCCTAGCTTTTCATAGCAAGTAGTTTCTTTGGCAAGTTTTTTCTTAAAAAAATTTTATAAGAAAGTTGTTTTGTTTTTGTCTTGCTTATTGCTCCTTAATGAAATTATTTTGCATCATCTTTATAGTTGTTCAAGATGAAGCTAGTGAACATTTCCTAAATGCTAGAAAAAAATTTTACTCCTGCTAATAGCATCCTCAAAGCTAAACATAGCTTCTTCAAACAAGTGCTAATTCAAGTAAGTAATTACAATAATATTGGCTAACCTTATATCATAAGAAATGTAATTAAAATTTTACTCTTCAAAGCATTTTGTTAACTCTTTAATATCAAAAAGCTTATGAAGAGCTTAAAATATAATTAAAAAGTTTTATTAGTCATATGTCATGATCAACCCCTAAGGCACATGATTGGCATAAGGAGTCTCGACGGATGACAACCTATTAGCTTTCCCTAAATATGTCCAATATAATGCTTCACATACATAAATGCTATGTTTATAAAAATATGATGTATTTAGGAATTTAAATATAAAAATGTGCAAAATAATTTAATGTATAAAACTAATTTAACTATCATTACACTTACATTAGTGTCATAATTTCACAAGTGAGCCTATTTTCATCCCATCCGATAGCAACTAGATACCTAAGTGGAAATAATCCCATTAGAAAAGAGAAAACAAAGAAAAGAGAGGGAGTAAGTTTCTTTAAACTCAATGAATAAGCAAATAAGAATTTGCAACATATTATTAATTTAAGTGATATTGTAATAAACATAAATTTACCCATACTTGTATGCATTCATTCAAAATGATCGAGTTTCACTTTGCATAACATTAACACTTTCATACCTTTACTAGGAAAAATGAAGGTTTCTTAAAGCATAACTTGTTTAACAAGAAAAAAAAATAGGCTACACTACATTAGGCCATTGTTATAAGCATATCACTCATTACTTTTTCCACATCCATTTAGGAAAGGTTCTTTAAAGGATAAATACATTTACATTTACAATTTCACATTATCCATTATAGCATAATGTTAATATTAATCAAGAGTTAAAGAAAATATATGAATTTCCTTGTGACTCTCGATTGCTTTGTTACCTAATTATAACAAGCTAACTATAATAAGCTTCCACCTTGTCCCTTTGTGGCAATTTTGGGGCCTAACCATAATTAGCTCTAACTTTGTTCTTCCAAATCCACCTTGTGACTTAACCATAACTTGCTGGCATTCGAGAGATGATGTACAATGTCATAATAACACAAGTGCTTCAACTAGAACTTCATTTATTGCAATTTAATACATATTGAATTTCCTAATTATCCCATGCTTTTTTACATGATCACATAATTTAGTTTATCTTAACCTATCAATAATGTATATGCTAACTCATTTTATAATATAACATGGGCATCTTGATATCAGCATACCTATTAGTATGGTTGCACATTGTCAATAATATTACAATACAATTTACAATTTAGTACAATTTAATAAGCACATTACTACACTACTAAGCCTCATTACATTTTCATTATTCATGTATCTAACTTCCACTTACCTCATATTAACTTATCTAAACTTTAAAAGCCCTAAGATACATATTAGCTTTTTGTATAATATAATATCTTAACTTAAACTAAGTATACTCCACTATATGATTATCCAAGTTTTGACAATTAAATGATATTTTATGAATAACTCAAAAATTACAAAATTATTGCTTATGAAACTTGTTTCATAAGAGAATAGATTCAATTGGCTTTATAGATTGGTCATTTACTTAAAATGGTTAAGATATAAAAGAGTTTTGGCCTTTACAAATTAATTGCCAAAATTTAGTTTTTCACAATCCAAGATTCTTAACCTTTGTTTACTATTTTAATGATATCTTAAAATATACATAAGATATTAATATGAAATTGATTTCATTTGAAAGTATACCTGATTACCTTTCTAAAATAGATAATTTGCTAAAAATAGGTATAAGATGATGAAATTATGGCCCTTCAAATTCAAAATAACTATTTTATCATAGTATAGTCCATTGTATAGTTGACTATATAATCGATTATCAACACCCAAAAAGTAACTCAAAGAATTATAGTTAATTATAGTTTTTTTTATTAACTTCCTCATAATTTTTCACTCTTCATTTCACATTTTCATTATTTAATGCATTTACCATGCCATCAATCCATATTAAATCATAAATACTCATCAAAGATATAACATTTATGCCAATTTTAACATTAACACCAAAGCTAACACCTAAATCATTTTCTTTTCTTATATAATTAAATAAAATTCTAAATTTGAACTTCAATAAAATAAAACCATCTAAATCTTTTTAATTAAAACTAAGATGCTTATTCATCTAATATAGAAGAAGATTTGAGAAGTTGGATTTGACATCCTTTAGCCTTAATAATCATTAAAATTTTCAAAGATTTTGAGATAGGATTAATTTCCCTTTTTTTGAGTTTAATATTCAAATATTTTCAATTTAAAAAAAATTATAAGGAACCTAGTTACCATAAAGATCTTACCCTACTTGTTGGAAGGATCTAATGAAGTTTTGCTCCTTAATTATTTGACAAAAGAGGAATGGTGGAAAAGAGGAAGAAAGAGGATACAGAAAAGTTAAAGTTTTGGAATGTGAGGAGAACTAAAGGATTTTAGGGATTAAGCTTACTCACAAAAAAGTAAGGACATTTTAGGAAAAAATTGAGTTATGTTTTTTACATATCAATTGCCTTTCCAAAGTTATAGTCAACCATACTAGTCTAAAGTGTAGTTCAGATGACTATAGTTAACTATTACGTCATTTTCTAACATTAAATACCTTATAAGTTTTCTCTACTTTCAATCATTTTTAAATCCTTATATTTCATTAAACTTGTTGATATCCACATCTTTCCTATGCATTCATTATAGTTAATTTATTCATGGAATTCAACTTTCATTATCTAAACAAAACCTTTCAATCAAATTAATAAGTAATCAATATCTAAGTAAATAAAATTTTAAACTCTTAAGGGTGCGAGAATGCCTCCCCCTTAAAAAGAATTCATCCTCGAATTTTAAGGTTGTTATATGATTTTTATTTGACTTATCCTATTAACTTAGTTAGGATAAGCATCTCACATTTAACATGAATTCCCAATATTCATACACTATTTCATCATCCTAATAATTAATATTCATCTTAATATATTTAGCTTAAATTTTTTGGATTTCTTATTGTCAACTAATTAGCCATTTCCTTACCATGCTTTAGTTATCCTTCATAACCCATTATTACCTTTTTCCTCAACATTATCAATATAAAGCACAAGTATTAAGTAGTTAATTTTGATATCTATTAGTAGTAAGGTTTGTAGTTCAATTACATATAAGCAAATCAAATGCTAAGTTGGTTATGCACTCCTAAGGATTTTAAGCACATAAATATTAATGACAAGAATTTTATCCTATTCCTAACTTGAGGATGAATGTCTCTTGCAATTTTTGTATAACACAATCTTAATTTTCTATTTATCTCTTTAATTTTGAAGAAATGTAGTCAAATTATTATAGATTCAGAAAGGAGTTAAAACCCTATTACTAATTACTTTTTCATACTTCATGAACCCTAGGCATATTTATTTAAAAGAACCTTCAAGGTTTTTCTTTTATAATAACTATTTTACATTTCTAAATAATCATAAACTTTTTATCCAAGCAAGTTATATATTTTTCACAACAATTCATAAATATTCAAGCCCATTTACTCTAGAATATATAAATACAAGCTTTATCACAAATTGGACTTTCTGGTATTCTAGTGTCATCAATCTCTAGCTTATATGCAACTTCTAAAATTTCATGTCACGTCCTACTATGGGCATGCATACATCAAAAAATAACACTAATAAATTTGAAGCATTATTTTCATATATTCATTCATATAATTTAATATACATAACTATTTTTAACATAGATAGTTTAATCCATAGGTTTGCATAAACTTATTTCCTAAGCATAATTTATCTTAGGTCATTAGTTCTACTAACTACTTTTAAAATCATATCAAATTTCGATTTTCATGGGGTGAAAATCTACATACCATAAGGTAATAGTTTATTCATAGTAGTTAGAGTTCACCTTCAAATGCTATAATATTGTGCTTGAATAAGTGGAAAATCCATGTTCATCATGATTGCTAATTTTAGAATCAAATTATTGGCTTCTATTATAGAGGTGGAGTTAATAGGTTTGCTTAACATTTAAGGACTAAGGTTCTCATTTATAACGTTATAAATTTTAACATGGACCATGTTATACAAATTCTAATCCTTGTCCAATCAATTCTACCAATACAATTTACTTGGTGGAATAACCTTATCTTATTTAAATTTACTATGGTTCTAAGCTAGGAAAATATCCATGACACTCAACCTTTGATTTATGATGATTAAATCTCATATGCTAGTTAGCTAGGAGTCTAAAGATCAAACTTCTTGTCATCCTACTTATTCACTTTAACCCAAATAGTTAGATTACTTTTAATTACTTACCTTAAGCTCTTTAAATAAGATTAATTCCTATTTTATTATGCTTATTATCTATTTCTCATATGCCATGTGATTACCACACCTAATGCTATGTAACACTTATATACTAAACAAATAAATTTTGGTAATAATATCTAACTAAATATTTCAAATTTCAAATCTTGTGGCATAAATATTCATTCCTAATAATAAAAAATATATAAAACCATACATAACTTATTGTTTTGATCATGAAATGGGAGTTTAAGCTATATGTTTAATTTATCATAAATAAATCAAATTACATCTAATATTTTTCTTATATAATCACAAACAAAGATTATAAATGATTCATTCTCATAAATGAAGCATTAAGTTTGAATACCGAGGCTTCACATTTTATTAGTATGATATCACCTTAAATCTCTTCTCACGTGGTTCTAGGCAGGTTCTTATGTGTGTTCATACTTTAAAATTATAGTAAATTTACTATATCAAACAAGCCTTAAAATTTAAATCCTCAAGATTTCACAACACATCAAGTTAACTTTAATATTTCTTTTTCTTATACTAGCTATCTCTTTTTATTCCCATTGCTCATACTTATTACAATTCAACTCCATTTTACATAAATAAACATATACAACATTCTTAAAATTCATAGATTCTATAGCTGTGTGTAGAAACAAGTCCATAATGGACAATATAATTAACTATAGGTATCTAGAAAAAAAACTTTAACATTTATAATTGACTATTTGGTTGATTACATGGACCCAAGAAGCAACTCTAGTCAAGTATAGTCAATTATGTTCTATACAAATGTGATGGCAATTACTTTTTTTTTTTTTTGGTTTCTTTGCATCTTCCAAGAGAAAATTTTAAAAGGAACATTTTCCATTATATAGTTATTTGACTTTTTAAGTAGTTATTAGAAAAATCCTTAAGTTTTACTAACTTGTTCGTCTCTTATTATATTTATTTTATGTTTAAACTTATTATTGTGGAATCAAAAAATTAGTTATCTTCTAAAATCCTTAAGGATTATGGTTTTGTTAGAGAAAAATTAAGGAAATATACAAATCACATTTTCAACTATTTTAAAGAGAAGATTTATCTATTTTTAGAATTTTATAAAAATTAGAAACATCTCCTTTAAGTAATACAAGTATATGAATTTCAATAAGAAAGAAGTAGAAAATTTGCAATATTGGTTTTCATTTAAGATCAATAAGTTCTATCACAATTTTTTAAAAGATCCTTTAATGTTATTATTTTCACCTGTTTCGAGGAAAAGAAAACTCACTTCTAATTTTTAAAAAATTTATTTTGTTATCTAATCCATTATAAAAAATTTATAGGTCTTTATTCATAAAATATCACCATATTTACAAATTTATCATCCACTATAATGTCTTATAAAGAAATTTCAAAAATGCAATTGCCTACAAGGTTTTTAAATCAATTTAAAATCTTTAGAAATTTTTCATTGTATGCATTTTCCAATCATTAAAGTTTTCAAAGTAAGTTTCCAAATTAGAGTTATGGTACTAATTTCTTACAATTATTATTATATAAAAAAATTTACCAATAAAATCTCTTTGAGTTTTCCATCTTTATGGAAATAAGAAAGTTAGAAAAGGCTTGTGAGGATGTTCATATGATCTCGTCATACCAATTTCAATAGACAAGAAAATAAGTCATGACATAACTACCATCATAATAAATTTCCACATTAGGTACAAATAAAAAACTAACATGTTAAATTACAATTTTAAAATTAATTTTATACCAAATTAATATTGTTTCCTATAAAAACTATCACTATCTGAATGTAAAATATCTTATTTTTTATGTTGGTTTCGTGTAAAAATTTGGTGTCTTAAGATAAGAACATTGGTTTTAAGCAAATAATAGACATGGTTTCTCTTGGATGATTTTTTTTTTGTTTTTTGTTTTAATTACAATCATCATAATGAAATCTTTGAAATTTCAAATCAAAGATGATTATAAAATAAAGTTATTTTTAAATGTTTTAAACAAAAAGAAAATTATTTTTATCTTATCATAATCATTATATATTTTATTTATAATAGAAAGAAAGTTATCCAAACATAAAAGTAAACTTAAATAATAGAGAAAGTAAATTAAAAAATATATGAGAAATTTGAAGCTTTATTTATTTATATATAAATCATTACATCAAACAAATATAATAAACAATTGATTTTTCATTATATATATATATATCATTACATTGACAAAGATTGTGTTCTGTCCTCGCTACTAATTCTCCTCGTTAGCTAGAACCATTATGCCTATTATATATCATATCCATACACCCTGCCTCTTAATAAGCAAAGCCACCCTTCATAATAATTAAACATAAGAGAAGCCAATTTTTCAAAATTTCTCATTATATACAATGGCTTTTCACTACTAAACATGATACAATTTAAGTAAAATAGTGACCTTTTACTGTTAAAAATGATGCAAATAATCTTTAGTTGACTTTATTGGATTCTTTCTAATATTGATTAAATTGGCTAATCATATCCTCATTTCCCTTCACTAAAATTGATCATGGAACATACTTTCCATTTGTGCTTATGTATTCAAAAAATTTGAGGGGAGCCTAAAACACCATAAGAATATGGTTTTTGTTAATTATTATTCAATCTTGAAAGGGTTTAATGTCTTAATTGATTTTATCCTTTTTCATGAAATTCTAGTTCAGTTTTAGTTAAGGAAAATTAGGAAGATTGTGTCCTATCCCAAAATCCTTGCTTTTGATGTTTAGAGACTCAATGTCTCACAACTACCACTTCAAATTCCTTCCTTGAAAAGTTATGAGTAACTTTTAACCTAAAACTTCAACTTAGATAATAACTTTTGCATTTTAGTAAGTTAGGTTTGGAATGAACTAGAAATGGATCTATGTTAAAAATTCCTTTAATCCATAAATTTTACATTGGATTTATGATATCAGATGATTTTAATGAAAGATGGTGATTTGACTATGAAATTTTATGTTATGGGCGAAATTGGAGGCTACAAAATAGTAATGTAGTTCATGAAAAATCTATAAATTTTCTTAAGGTAATCAATTACCTACACCTAAAATTAGATTTAAGACTTAAGTAATTGATTACCTTTAGGTAGAATGGAACTTTAGACTTAAGTGACTAATTACCCCTAACCAAAACTAAATTTTAGATCTAGGTAATTGATCACCTCTAAACAGGATTGAAATCTAATTAAAGATAATCAATTACCCTTATACAAAACTAAAATATAGGTTAAGGTAGTACATTACATAATTAATTACCATTAGTAAAATTAAAATTGAGATGGAGGAAATCCATTGCACAATTAATTATGAAAAGCTTTAAAATAAGATTTAATCTCTATAAATGTTTAATATAAGCTTATTTACAGTATAAATAAACAATTGCTTGTAAATATTGGATTATTTTAAAACATCAAAGCATTAAAAGTTCCTCATATGATAAGTTAATGGATGATACCTAATTTGCTTTTGTATTGTTTTGATTGAAAATGTCATGATCTTAAAGATATGAGTGCTAATAAAGGCTCTTGTTATTATTTTATCAACTCTACTATGGATAAAACTTGATAATGTCAAAGTGATAATATTTATAATATAGCATTATGCAAAATATTTATGTTTTTTATTATAAAAGGATAAAGTTGATCTTGGAATGATATAATTATATTTGTGAAGGGATAAGGATGATTGATCATCACAAGGAGGTTTAAATATTTTATATGTATTAATTAACTGGCATTTTTATGAAAATTATATGCTAAAATTTTTGGTAGGTTCCAAAACCATATTTGATAATTAAGACATATTTCTTATGATAACCTAGTTAGTAATGCTATGTGATTGTTCTTACATAAGTCTATTCAAAAATTTGCTTAACTTATACCCCAAAATGATAAATTATGATAAGGTATTAATATAAAAAAGTTACTATTTAAGTATGATGTTTTATGATTAAGTCCCTTTACTTACTCTTTTTATGGTTTATTTCAGATATCTAGATGGATACCTACCACCACCACTATAAGTTGGATGCCTTTTCACAAGGGATCCCTCTATTCTTTTGCAGTCTTGGTAGTAATTGGGTATATAAATTTGGGGCTATGGCCTTGCATGATAGGTTAATGTATGTGAACTTGAAATAGAAGGCATTTAATGTCATAAGTTAGCCTAACTATTTTTTTAAGGGCAAGCCTCGACTTGATGAATAGTATAATTAAAATATATTTCTTTATGTTTTGTTCCCTATATATTTAATGGCATAGGTTAGCTTTATATGACTATTCAAGGTTGGTTCCATATCACTCATGACTATAGTGGGATCATGACATTATAGAAAATGAAAAATATCATATTTTAAGAAATTCATTGTTAGCCAACTCTTTGTGTTTAATTGTAAATTATGTAATAAACTCAATAGTGGACTGATTGTCTTTACTAAAAAAAAAAGTATTTTTAGGCATTTTAAATCCTCTACGCAACCTAACCTAATTTTTCTATTATGGGAAAACACCTTTACAATTTAAGTGAGTGTTTTGTCTACCTAATTCGCTTAATAGTCTTTCGACTAGCAACTGTAAGCTTTGGTCATGTCCTTGATTCATGTTCATGTGATATGTTGTGTTTTGCTTTGCCTATTACATATTATTGTCCCATACATTTCTATTTTTATTTTTGTTTAATTAAGCCTTGTTTATATTATTTCCTTATCTTGCAAGTCTCATATAGCCATATTCACATTATTTTTCCTCTTCTTTGGCTTTTGTCTTAACATCAGCTTATTTTCTACATTATTTTCATCTTCAAAGCCAATTTTCAAGTCATTCTTTCCAAAGTTTAATTTGTTCTTACTTAACTAGTAGTCATATTCTCAAGTGTTAACCTTAATATTATTATAATTTACTATCACAAAATGTGAACCTTATTGTGATTACTCTCATCCATCTATTGCATTGTTATGGTTTAACTTGAAAGAGTTAGGCCATGGCCATTATTTTCTTTATATCTCCTGATAGGTTAGTTCTTATCGACATTTTATTCATTTCTTTTACCTTGTGCATTTGGCTATTTTTGGGTAATATTTAGTTATTTTTATCAGTCATGCCATGCCATAAGGCATTTCAGCAAACCCCTAGCATTGTTGTTGCTCTTGCTATTATTATTTTGTTTATTATAGTTAAATTTTAAGTTATTATTATTATTTGGCACAATCTATCTATTATTTTGGTACCATTTCTTTGATTTTAATTTTATTGATTTTATCCAATAAAATTTCACACAACATTTTAGTTATTGAGTTTAGAGATCACTAACATTTTCTGTCATAACATCTAGTTAAAACTATGTTATATTTTCATTGAGCATCTATTTATAAATAGGATGATCATGAATAGTATCAAAAGTATAAGTTATATTATTGAAATGTAGGAAAATAATACCACTTCCTAATTTCATAAACTAACAAAGGTCAAAACTTAATACCTTAATCGTGTTCCATTAAGTGTGCCAATTTTCTTTTGGTAAAAAATGCAAATCACTATTTGAATCTTTTTTTAAAAAAAATGGGTTATGAATGGTCTACTAGTGTTTTGGACCTTTAAAAGCAAATATAGGTGCAATACTAGTAAGTAAAGAAAAGCATAAAAGTTTTGCATAAAGTGCTTGATAGAAAGGCACTTAAATGTAATTGTTGTTGTTCAAATGATGTGCTCATGATCCAAAATGCATCAAAAGTGATGTAGCTTGGAAAACCATATGACTCACTCAGTCTCACTGTTAGGTGTTTAACCATAAGTAATTGCAAATGATGACAGGTGAACAATAGGTTGTTGTGTGAGTAGGCTAGCAAAGTACCGGATTGGCATAAAGTGCATATAATATGCTTGAGTAGCAATTTGGTAAAATAAGCCCTTCATCCCTTATGCTATCCTATTTATAGGAACTCAAGTAGTTTTCTCTAATAATTATCCTTATCCCTACCATATCCTATCCTAGCACATGCCTTATTATATGGACAAAATAGGATAGGTGGTTGTTAGTGGTTAGATATGCATTACATCAATCTCTATCAAAGTAATTTTTTATATGTTGTACATGGCAATTTTTTTTAGTAGGTGTTAGGAGTGAGCTTGTAAAACAATTTCAAATAAATAAAATTTTGAGATATTATTTAGAAAAATATTTTGCATGTATTGATTGAACAAAGTTCAATTAATTATATAATATATACCCATAGGATCATAATATGGATTCACAGATGATGTAAGTAAAGTTATTTACAATTAGTAAAATTGTTATTCACAATCTATAAAAAAGTTGGTGCTTTATTAATACTGTTATAAATTTTTGGAATATATAGCTTATCTTAATCATATAATATTTATAGATATACTTAGTATATCGAATAGGATCACAAATAAAATTTATATAATTATTGTCAACATAAACAGAATTTCATAAACATTAATTTACTTTACTCTAAATCTTGAGTTATATGTGGATACAATCACTTTGAATTGCAAATGGGTTAGACTTAATTAAGGTTTAATATATTTGTAATTTGGTGTTTATATATTTATTAAGAATGTAATTATAATATGATAATAGAATTTAGTGATATAATAGTTTTAGTAAATTTTAGCACTTGATTATTATTCTTAGGCCTAAGTATGTGAGCTCTAATTAAATTAGAAGAAAGCAAACTAATGATCATCAGATAAATCAATAAGTATTAGGATAAATTAAATGGATTTTAACAATTTAATTGGATGTTATGCAAAAAGGTATAAACAAACAATTAATATAGAATAGGAATACAATTTAGTGCTTCATTTGTTTTTGGAAGATGTTTTTCATAGGAAAATTTCATTTTCTTATATATAAATAAAGGACTACTATATGCTTCTTTAGTTTGTGATTAAAATATATGATACTTAAAGGCATGGTAATGGAGGAAAACAACTTTCTCTTTAAAAAAAAGGAAGTTGTCTTATACCAAACCCCTTACATTTAACAGTAAATATTTTTTTTCCATTTAGATATTTTATAACTATATTCTTATGAAAGATATTTTCTATCAAAACAAATAGAGACTAAGTTAATTGCTAATTTGTTTGAATTTTTATCCAAGTAAAGGCATATATTATTGGAGTGTAGTTTTAGTTTTATAGTGAAAGCATCACATACATTAAATAATTAAAGTATTTAATTATGTGATAACTAATTATATATGTATCCATAAGATTTTCGAACTAACTTAAGGCCTTGTACATACTACATTGGATCAAGTTAATTGAAAAACAAATTATTGAATTGATATATGAAAACAATTGTATGGCCCAATTATTATAGCCCAATATCGTTAGACAAGAGAATTAGTTTCCAAAAATATCAATTTCTAAAATATTTCCTTGAATAATTATTTAAAAATATGATTTAGATAAAATCATATCAAATATAATTTAAATTAATTAATTTATTAAATAAAATTATATTAGGAATTTAATAGAAATAATATTTTATTTTTAAATATTTATCGAAGATATATTCCAAATCAAGAATATCCAATAAGTTAATTTTGAATAAATCAAATATTAATTAAAGATTTATTTTCAAATATAAAATCTCTAACTAGTAATATTTGAAATTTGAAAATTAAAAATTTCAAGGTAAAATATTTTCAAATAGAAAATTTTAAATTGGTCATTAGCCAATTTCATATGAAAGGGGGAGAGGACATACTTTTCTTGTAAGAAAATTTTGACATAGTTTCTTGTACTAACTCTCTTTTATAAATAAAATCTTAGAATTCCATTTTTTTATGAAGAGATTTTCAAGCCTATCAAAATTTTGTCAATTTTCATATATAAAATTAAAAAATTAAGTGAATAATTTATTTTTTAATTATTTTTGTATTTAAGTTTAAATTTATCGATTCTAATAATCTTTTTATTATCCTTGTGTAATACTCTAGAACTCACATCCATGTGTTTATCCTTATGATATAGATTCGAAAATCTTGCAAACAATTATATGAAGATCTTATATTGATATCTTCTCCAAAAATACTAAATAATCGTCTTATATAACTTTATATATATTTATATAAGTATTTGATTTTATTTATTTTTATCATATTATATTTTAAAAAAATTAATTAAATTTTGAAAAGAATAAAAATTTTAAAATTCATTCTCTAACCAAAACAATTTTTAAAATTATTTTTTTTAATAAATGGTTTCCATAATTGGCACTCGAGATAAAACCACTGGCCGCATGTTCGTCTTCTCCTTCCAATATCAACCCTTCCTCAAACTGCTTAGGCTTAGGATTAGGCCTCGGCTTCATCTTACTAGTTAATTCATAACTTATTAATTAATTTAATTAATAAGTTGTAAATTAATTTTTAAGGTGTTTCACGTAACAACTTATTAAAAAAATAAGCTTTAATTTAATAAGTTATTTTAAATAATTTATAAGCTATTATCTCTTTAATTTTTTTTTAAAATATATTATTTTTCTTTTGATTAATTTACAATATATGCCATTCACAATGTAAAATCATAAAATATAATTAATTTAATTTTAAATTATAAATAAATAAAAATATGTAAATAAATATGTAATATGATAAAATATAATTAACTACACTTTAAATAATTATAATTTTTTTATAAATAATAATAAAATAAAATTATATAAGCAAATAAATATGTAAATTCAAAAAATATAATTAATTATATATTATATATTATATTCTTATTTTAAACATTTTAATTGTATTAATATAATTTATTTTAATTTATACATTTATTTCTATTAATATATCATTTTGAGTTATTTTATAATTTTAGTTAATTTTGTAAAATACTACTTATACAATTAATTCATCAGTTATCAATTAATTTATTATTTAGTTTCTAAATAGAGCCTTAATCGAAATTTTGATTTTGGCTTGCAAACAACGTTATAATAGTATTAAAAGTTTTAGAATTATGATATATATTATTAATTATAAACAAAACTATTGATTAATTCAATATAATATTAAATAATGAGTAAATATAATATTTAATTATTTATTTATAAAGCAAAAATATTATATATATTAAAAATGGGATTCAAAATTAGATTTTAAATCTTTTATATTCAATGGATTAAACTTTACAAATTTACCTTATTATCTTGTATTGATTGACATCACTTATTTTATATTCAAAATCTAATTTTAAATCCTTTTTTATATAGCATTGTTATTATAAAAGTAATAACTATTATATTTTTAAAATTTTATACCTAGTACTCTTAGTACTTTATTTTTACTTTTATTTAATTATTCATCCCCTTTCATAAATAACATTAAAATAAATTATAAAAAGAAAGAATTCAACAAAAAATCAAGTATATATTTAATATTTTCAAGAAAAATTTAACAATTAATGTTAGTATTTTTATTCATATTAATATTATAAATAAATGAATGGATGGATAATTATAATATAAATAAAAATTAATAGCATTAATTATGAAATTTAACAGAATAATAATTACCATATTTTTAAATGAAGAATTAAATATTATATTTACTCGTAACTTAAATTGAATTTGAAAGCAACGAAACTACACTCCATTTTAAAACCAAAACTGCATAACGTAGTCACTTTAGATTCTAGTTAATACAACCTAAGGTAATAGGCTTACATTGATTTGTTCATTAATTAAGTTATCACAATATGGGTTTGCAAAAGCAAATTGGCACAGGCATCTTCAAGTATTCAATTTTGTCTCAGAGCTTCTCTCTCTTTTACCCTTTGCTTGACTTATCTGAAAAAAAAACATTTAATTGCATTTTTAAATAAATTTTTTAGAATGATATTTGATATTAAATAAAAATTTTATTTTATTTTTAATTTTTATTTTAATTATATTTATATCATTATAAAATCCAACAAATTTAATAAAAATTTTACTAAAAACATATTATGTAAAAGATTTGTGCTATTTCTAATATTGTGTGTGTATATATATACCATACTATCATCAAAATTTACTTTTGAATTAAATTTCATATATTTTACAATCTATTTCAAATAAAATAATTTATTTATAAATAAATTAAAATTATTTATATTGAAATAAAATAAAACTAGTTCTAAAGAAGTTGCATATTAAATTAATCCTTAACGTGTGAAATTCAAATTTAAAACATTACACACACACACATATATATATGTGGACTTTTTTACCGTTAGCCTTGATTTCAAAAAAATTTTTCTTGGAATGCTACGTAGTAAAAATTATTTACAAGCATACTTAATTTTTAAAAAAAAAAAACCTGATCACGGCCAGGTTTAGCCTGTGATCAATGGCTACTGATCACGTGATCTGACCTAACATGATCAAGCCTGATCATGGTCAATCAGGCCACGTGATCAGTCCATAATTGATCACGGCTAAGTTTGGCCCATGATTGCCTGCATGCGCATGGCCTGTTGATCGTCTGCATGCACGCCGCGTGTCCTGGAGCTGCCACGTGTTGAGTGCTGAGTGCAGGTGATCTATGACCATCAAACCTTTCCCCCCGGCTACCACGTGTCATGTCCCTGTGCTCCCGTGACACACGCAGGCCCTACAAAAACCCCCCTCGCCAGCAACTCTTCACACACTCACGTAGCAAAACATCCTACTCCCCAACAGCCATTTTGTAGAATACCTTCTTCCCCATCAAATATCCTTTCCATTAACAATCCAAAATCCGATCTTCAACGGTAGTCACATTGTTTAAGGAGCATTATACAAGTAAGATTATTTAAGAAAATTGAATTTGTTAGTTTAAGTAATATATATTATTTTCAGGTCATATGAAAGTATAATATATGTCTAGTATAATTTCTTTTACAAGTATTCCCTCATTATAATTGACATTATTAGTAGGCATTATAGCAATGTTATTAATATTTAATTTGATTATGTATTTTACTTCTATGTTTGCATTAATTAATTAATTTGATTTGTTTGTTATAATATTTATACTACTTTAATTTACTTTTATTATTATGTTTATGTATATTATTTTCATGTGTTGATATTATTTTTTTATTATTATTATTATGATATCTGAGTATATTATCATGATTCTAATTTGACTAGATTGTGTATGTTATGCAAATTATTATGATTTTAATTATCAGGCTTGTGGGTTAGGCATTATTAAAATAGAAAATAAGAAACTCAAATAGTTACAAATGTTTGAAAGAAACAGTAAGATTCCTTAATAATAAATTATTATTAAGAAATATTAGTTGAACCTTGTTATACTTTGAGATTTTTAAAATATTTTTGCATACCATAAATTTTAATTTAATCAAGAATAGATATTAAAATTTATGTAATTTTATTTTGATTAAGAATAAATAATTATATAATTAAGATAAATATTACACAGATAAGTTAAGGTAATTTTGAAATAATCGAAATAATATTGGTTGATGCTTAAAAGTAAGGAAGAAATTATTGAAAGAACACAATATTATCTTTAACCTATTAACCTTTAAAATAATATTATAACACATAAAATATTGAAGTAGCCTTTGTTTTAATATACTTATATTATTTAATTTTTTTATTATTACAATATATGAGTATGTTACTAATTTTTATTTATAATAAAACTAAATTTTATATCTGAGTAAATTAAAATAGTACAAATAAAGCTTAACTTATAATTGTTATTGTAGTAGTTATTATATTGTTTATCTTAGTAATTTTATTTTATTCAGTAATGACATGATTTTTACAATTGTTTAATAGTAATCACTATTGTGTCATTGATATTTGAATTAAAATGATTTATTTAGTTTATAATAATATTTACTTGATATTAATATTTTAATACTACGTGTCAAAGTAAGTATGAATTAATAAACATATTTATCAAGGTTATATACCTTCTATAAAAAAATTTTATTTATTCTTTTTAATTATATTATTCTTAATCCAAACACTATCAAGTAATGTAAATTTAGGGTTTCAAAAAAATCCCGTTAGTACCGACATTTTTTGAAAAAATAGTAATATTCATTAATAATAATTATTATTAAGAAATATTAGTTAAAGGTAGAATGTTATACTTTGAGTTTTTTAAAATTTTATCGTAAACCATAAATCTTAATTTAATCAAAAATAGATATTGAGCATTTTACTTAAATTATTTTTATTATTGAAATATCTGAATATATTATTAATAAAAAAATGGTCACATGATAAAAAAGGTAAAAATAATTTAATAACCATAGTAATATAATCAAAAATAAATTATTAATATTACTAAACATTAATGAATTAAAAATATAATAAAATTAAAAACAATAAATATAAAAATAAATATAAAGTTATTGATATAATAAAATATTTTTGTAGTATTTGATATATATATTTAATGTCAAATAATATTTAGAGGTATTATCTCTCTATTAAGTTAATGTTAGTAGTATTATTAAGATATAATTAAAATTCTTTTAGTATTTAAATATTATTTAACTATATAATAATAATCACTAAAAATGAGATAATTTTTGAGCTAATTATTACTAATTGTATTTTCTATTTTATTGATTTTATAATAACAATATTCCTAATAAATATTTTTATTAATATAATTAAGTTTTTTTGGTTTGTTAAACACTGCATATTTACTAACATTATAAATTTAATAATCAAATTTAATTGTATATGATTTTGCATTGTTATTATTTAAATTTTATTTAAATCATTTTCCTATTATCTTTTATAACAATGATAGTTAGAATTCTATTATGAATATTTATTAATTCATTATAATGGTGAAATATTTGATTTTTAAAATAAAATTTTTAAAGTAATAAGTTATTAATTAATTTATTATATTAATTATGATAGGTATTATATTGATTATTTATTTTGATGTAATCACCTATATTGTAAGCTATTATTTTTGGGCATGTTCTTTTTTACTTATATGAATATTTTTGAAAAATGAATCATTATTATTATTATTACTAACATTAAATAGAAAAATACAAACTAAAAAACTCAAGTTATCTATAATCAAGTATGTTTAAATTTATCTCTTCCTAATACTTAGAAATAATTAATTTTTCCACTGCATAAAAAACTTACAACAATGGAGAAATTCAAAGGTATTCTAGGTAAAAAAATCCACACATGTGTCTGAATGTAACATTGTTAGAGGTTAATCAAATTTTGATCTACAAAATTTAAATGCATAGAAGTAATATATGTGTAGGTAAATAAATAGGATTGACATATAAAATAATTAATTTGTTAATTAACAATAATTAAATAATTACGAGTAATTATGTAGTAATAGTTAACTGTAGTTGTCTTTATAATTATGATACATATTTTAATAATCGCAAAATTTACCTGTGGAGATGACTCTTGAAACTGACTATAATGTGAATCAGAATGAGTTCCAGAAATGAAAATATTTGTATTTATACAAATAGAAAAATTTATGAATTAGATTAAGACAATACGTTTAAGTGCCACTAGGTCAAAGTAATAAGAATCAAATTAAACATAACCCTGGATGCACTAAAAAATATAGTTGGACAAAAGCTATGACTTGATGAAAATCAAGTCGTAATCAAATTGATATACAAACATCCGTTCTTGTTGAATCCGATACAGTATAAGGCGTGTAAGTTGGAAGACGATGATGACATTCAATGGATGTAGGAAGTGAATGCGAGGTTTCCTACTCAATTGTCCTATCTAAAAGTGTATGCACATATCATAACAGTGGGATTTGATTTGAATGTAACGAGTCAGCCAGTTGGCATGAGTACTCCATATATGCTATCAGCCACCAGTTAATATAATGACGCTAATGAAGCTAATGAAAGACCCTCGAGTTATAACCCATACATGGCCGGCATAGAACCAATGAACAAGCAAATTGACCATGGTCAATAGTTTCATAGCCTTATTGTTGACTACACTCTAGAGCTATATTTTTCTCAATAGAACTATAGCTTATCTCACTCCCCCTCATCCCCGGAGGAAACAAAGGACATCATGGATGAATTTGAAGAGGAAAATGCACATGACGACATTCCCAAAAGGTTTATTGGTGATGATAATGGTTACGGTGATGATGATGATGAAAAAGACGTCACCAATACACTCCCAACAATACCTAAAAGCCGGTACATGAAATTAGCTACTGCCTTTTTTTCACGACTAAATGTAGATGTTGCTGTTAGTCATGATTACCCTAGAGCCATAGATGACACAAATATAAATGACAACTAAGAGCTATATGTGAGTTTACGATATATGAACCAGAAACCATTTCACCGCACAATGAAGATATACTCAGTTCGAACTCACCACACATTTTGCATGTACTACTCCTTGGCCAAGTATGAAGAATATCGGTGTTCTCACTACGGTGTACATTGTAACTGGAGGGTTAGAGCATGCCATAAGCTGAGAGAGGATCACTGGCAGATATCAAAATACAATGGGCCTCACATATGTATATCTGCATCTCTTTCCCGAGATCATCCAAAATTAGATGCAGATGTCATTTTATCATACATTGTGGTCATGGTGATCGAAAACCCAAGTGTGTCCATTCGAGAAGTCATTAAGCGAATCCACAGTATTTTTAGATACTTAGTATCCTATAGCAAGGCATGTAAGGGTAAACATCGAGTCATCGCTCTTGCATTTAGGAATTAGAAGAAATCATATTCTATATTATCTCGATGGTTGGCAGCAGTGCGTCACTTCAATCCTGGGCCTTATTATGAGCTTATCACTAGGGAATGCCCGCCAAGCAGTTCTGTAGATGAGTTGGTTGCATTGTTTCGTCGAATATTTTGGACTCTTAATCCATGCATCGAGTCATTTATCCATTTAAAACTAATAGTCCAAATAGATGGCACCTTTTTGTATGGAAAACACAAAGAAGTTTTGCTAACGGCGACATTACATGATGGCAATAGAAAGGTCGTCCCTCTTCCATTTGCTATTATAAAGGGAGAAACTTGTGAGACATAGGCTTGGTTCTTGTCAAATATTTGACGACGTGTTATTAAAGATAAACAAGATATTTGCTTAATATTAGATAGACATCCTGGAATATTGGCTACCGTTGCAAACCCATGCGTAGGGTGGTAACTTCCTTATGGTTATCATGTGTTTTATCTTTAACACATCACCAGCAATCTCAACTCAATTTTTAAGATGGCGTGGCTAAAGAATATGTTTACTAGCATTGGTGCGTATTACTGACACTAGTATCTTTAATTGTCATTACCTATTATGATTATTGTTTACTAAATGATAGCATCTCTGTTACAGGTTATCAATACGAGCGACATGTTGTAAATTGTAAGTTAGATGAACTATGCCAATTGTAGCTAAAAGCTGCTGATTGGATCGATAATATCTCAAAGAGTCAGTAGAGCCGTACTTATGATGAAGGAGGTCGGCGATAAGGGCACATGACAACAAACCTGGCCGAATTAATAGCATATTTAAAGGGGTTAGACATTTACCGATTATCGGGTTAGTTAAAGCTACATTAGCCTTGCTAACATGTATTTGCAGCATGTGCGAAAGTTGTGTTAGATCCATTACAGTTTGTTGATCCTGTATTCCGACTGGAGACAATGTTGAAGGTCGATAGCCATGAGTTTTGACCAATCAGCAGTATGGAATACTGGCCTCCATTGAATGGACCAATACTTTTATTGGATCCTGTGCAAATGTGTCTTGATGGTCGTCCCTATTCCACACATATCAGAAATGAAGTAGATTGGAGGGAAAGTCCATCAGAACCACATAGGCGTGGATTATACCGGCAAATTAGGTACAATCACGCAACTTGTCCATCCATCCAACAAAATATCGGGTCACACCCTAGCTGTGCAAATTGCAATGGAAAGCCTTTCCTCCAGAATATTACTACACACTACTCCAAACTAAGCTTAGTTTATTAACATATTGGCCCAAGTTAGATAACATGTTGTATCTAAACAATATATTATGCTTACTTTATTGTATTAAGTTAAATTTTCCTTGTTTCGTTATGGAAGAGTTACATAAATTTAAGGTTGTGCATTTGACTGAATTCATGCAGTTTGATATAGTTTATAGCTCTCGACTGTAATGGTCACTCAGCGTCGTATTGTGATCCTTGGGCCCAATGACGAGTCTCTATTATACTTACAGTCTTGACATATTTTACAGGTCGTATGGCATGACCAAGTAATTTTATTCCCTTAATAGAACTTGTTTAATTGTAAACGTTCTAACTATTTTCTTTATGGATGGCAAAAGGCAAATTGAATCCTAAAGTTATGATGTGTTTCCCACGTAGATCGACTATTTGATTCATCAATTACAATTGTGCCTTATCTGCAATAAACAGGCTTCTACAATGTTAATCGGCTTAGACACTTTGATTTCAATGTAGCTATAGTGTCCGCCCTAGTTGAACGATGGTGTCTTGAGACACATTTTCTACACCATCGCTGAAGAGTGCACCATTACGTTACAAGATGTATCTATCCAGTTAGGTCTACCTTGTGAGGGCGTCCCCATATTTGGTAAAACTAAACTTGATTAGCCAAGGGTGTACGGATATTTACTTGGGGTGAGACCACCTGATGAATATTTGCAAGGCCAACACCTGAGTATCACTTAGTTAGTAGTTGACATTGGACACTTACTAAATAATGTCGATGATGCACGCAGCGTTTTGCATGTGTTTACATCTCGCGACTCATTGGCGATTGCTTTATGCCTGACATTTTGGATCATAGAGTGCTACTGATGTATTTGCCATTACTAGAAAACTTTACAAATTCAAGTTAGTACAGTTGAGGATCGGCGATTCTGGCATGCTTGTATACAGAGTTGTGTACCGCCATAAAATGTGATGAGGTTAATATTGGTGGATGTCTACACTTATTGCATTTATGGGCATGAGATCGTTTCCCCATTCTAACACCGGTGAGACCTTTGTATCCTGATCCTCTGCTAGACATCTACCCTTTACTTCTATTATTGGACTTCAAGTGTGGATCATACACATATTCCACATTGCATCTATTACAACTGCTCAAAGTACTCGAACAATTAATCCACAATATGTATTTCTCACAGGTAGAAGAACACTGGCCTACCTCCTCGATTGCCATCGATAGCTCTACACTAGTATAGAGTATTGCTTGATTAGATAAGGTTGGAAGCACTAATTTTATGTCAAATAGTGCCATTGGTATATCTAGTGATATGCTTATTTATATTGTATTTCTTTGTAATTTTAGATTATTTGGTGCTTTTATGACATTCCCAGTGTACGACAGTTTATACCAGGGTATTGCTTGACATCACCTGATATATAACTGGCATCAATCTCTATCATTTGCTTCCACATTGTGGAATTGCACCATATAGACCGTGTGCTCCGATAGTTTGGAAGGAGATAACCAATCTTACAGGAGCCATTTAACCTTGGTTCTTGTTATACCTTGCAGCTTCGAGGCAAAACATCAAAAGACTGGTGGTATAAGCATATAATATTCATTAGTGCCTAGAATGCATGGTGCAATACATTTTTGTTGATCGAAATAAAGACAAATGTTCTTCACCGTAACTCGGGCTATATGTCATGGTATTAGAGACATACCAGACGATGGATCCACCCATCTAGCGGTAGTCCAAGATTTATGGTAACCAACGATGTTCACACTTTTCTTTACGATTTCTTTAAGATATAATATGCATTAACTATATTAAATGTACTTCTTTGTAAGCTGACATAGCTGAGAGACTCCATAAGCTTAGTGTTAAGGATTCCCCTTCACAACCATACAGTTCATTTAGGGAGACTGTGGATCAGGAATGTCGCCTCATGCTATGCGCACTAAAAGAGCATTAAAACATGACTGCTGCCCAGTCTGCTTACCCTGCTGATGAATTATCAAGACTACCCATTCCCGAGCCTAGGCGTAGTAGGAAAGCCTAGGGCTTCATGTCTTTTAGGGATCCTATTTTGCTTAAGGAAGGTGATGACGATGAAAGTATGACTTATACTCATCCATCAACAACACAATCAGGTGTCTTTAACCCCTTCACCCCTTCATCGATGCATGTTGATATAGGAGTTGCGGGACCATCAACTTATACCCCATCATCGTAATTCTTTACAAGTGGAGATGCTGGCCCATCTCACAGCATGGCATTATCTCTACAGCACCCCTATGATGCTCCACAGTCATCATTCTTCACACCATCGCCATCACAATTAGCTCAGCAAATACCTAGTTCTTTAATGGCGTTATTTGATGACCCATTTGCATTCACTATTGGGTATGCTGGCGGATCCGTGGAGCAACAGCATCAAAGGTTTTTCATATCAGGAAATCCTATTCCGCCATTTCAATCCTCCCTTTGGGACTTGAACTCTCCACCCTCTAGGAGTTAGACCCACCTTACTCATACAAAGGACGATAAAGATAACGATGGAAAAGAACAACATCAACCCTAGCTCAATGACTGCAACGAGTAAGGTGACGCTCTCAATGTAAGATTGGGAGCCATTATTTTGATGATTGAATATTTCATTATTGTAATATAGTATTTTTATCCAATTTTTTATTTAATTAATTCTTAATATTTTTACTTTAGATTTAGTAATTTCTCATATTACATTAATCATATTATCCACTTTTGAAGATAAGTTGTACAATTTGATAATTATATATATTTTACTCTTCTTCATTAACTTAAATTATATTATTGAATGCACTCCATTCATTATATTGTTATTTGAAATTCAATGGAGCACCCTAAAATACCAATCATTATAGTATAATTTTAAATATACGCTTATACGTAATTATGAAAAATGATGCCAATTACTCATCTAGAGGTAACTATGGTAAATTATATTATTAAATTTAGCACTGTTTAATTTTAAGAATTTGAAATCACACATTAAATTTTACTAAAGTATTACTTAATATTCTGCTACCCTAATTAATTAATTATTTTATCAAGTGATGTATTTTTTTTATTTCTACATATAAATTGCAACATTATAATTTATAAAGATCGATTTTTTGATCGTAGTACTTACCTTGGAATAACAAATTTCCTATATACTACATAATAAAAAAATTTCCCTTATGCCAATTTTATTATATTACATTATTATACAATATAATGAGAGATAATAATATAATTGATTATTATTTAAAACTTTGAATAATTAGTATAAAGAAATTCAAAATTTCAAAAAATTAATCAAATATATATTAAATGAAGATTAAATATAAAGTAAAAAAAGGGCAACAAATTATAAATATTTTTATATTTTTAAAAATTTTTGGGTTCAAATAAGTCAAATAAAGTATAAAATGTATAAATTAAAAAAATATGTTAAGGTTAAATGAATTAAAAAATTTTTTATTCTGATCATAAGGGCCCGCATGTCCAGTCGATCACAGGATCCCCCTTCATCGCATTATTTTCGTATAATTCATTTTTTATAAATTTAATTGTATCACATTATGGACTTATGGACAACATGGTTTACTAATAAAATATTTATTTTCATTATGCAAGTTATATTCTAATTTCATATTTAGTTAAATATTTTTTTAAATATACACATCATATTATGATAAAATATAGTTTAAAATTTAAATTTATAATTTCAATCTTCCATCTAATATGTTTATAAGAGAAAAAATAAAATCTGGTATTTACTAAAATTTTAATTATATATTACAATATTATAAAAATTAATACAATTATTAATTATCATCTAAAATCTTGAATGATTACTATCAAAGCAACATTCAAATTACATAAAATTAAATTAAATATAATCTAAGTCAAAATTACAAATAAACAATAATTAGAAAAATATATTATAAATAAAAAAAATTAATATCATTTTGGCATAGAATATGTATATATATATATATATATATATATAATCATTGGGGGTGGCCCACGTGATTGCTTGGTCATGGCACTACCTCTCCCGTGATCACTATTTAAAAAAAAAAGAATTAAGCATTTAGATAACTACTTTTTACAGCGCAAGTGATTGGTGAATTATTTTTTAAATTTGAAGGTAAAGGTCAATCAAATATTACTACAGTGATAATAATCAAAATTCCACAAAATATTTATAGACATAATGTAAATCATATATTATTTAAAATTTATTTTTTGAATTCACTAGAATGATTACAACTGCTTTGAAATTTGTGTACATTCACTAAACATATAAAATAATGATGTATAATAACTAAATAGGTACTAAAGTTGTATAAATATATGTCAAGTATTAAGCTTAACATCGAATTAAATATAAATAAATAGTAATTTTAAACATATGATCTAAACGTCTAAGCGTTTATCTATGTCAAGAAAAAAATTTGCATGCCCTCCAGCAAACTTGAATTTAATTCAAACTATTTTATTACGGAGCTATGCCTTCTTTTTCTTTATTCATGCATATAATTAAATGTTTTGTGGTTTAATTTAACTACTCTAAGTGTAAAATAGAATTAAGGAATTAGAGTAAATTATTGTGAGATAAAAAATTATATATCTTGAAGTTAATGAATACTAAGTGATTAAAAATTGAATTATTTCTTAAAGTAGTATTATTAATTCTTTTATTTTTTCATTAAAAATTTATTTTCTGACTTAGATCTTTCAAATAATAAGTTTATAAGAAAAAATATAAACATTTGTATTTATTGAGACCCAACAATTTTATAATACTTACTATTTTTATTACATTATATATATTGTATAATTTTATGAAAATTAATAATATTATTGATTATTATTTAGAATATTAATTAATTAATATCAAATAAATATTTAAAATTTAATAAATTAAATCAAATCAAAATTAAGTAAAAACTAAAAATAAAAAAATGAAAGGGTCACAGATAAAAAATTATTACAAATTTTTTAAAAAATTGAATTCAAGTTGAAATAAAACAAATTTAATGTAAATAAGGTGAAAAAAAGAAAAAAATTAATCAAAAAAAATATTGTCACACAATAAAAAAATAGAAATAAAGTAAAAAAATAATAAAAAATAAAAATAAGGTAAAAAAAACTTATCATTAGGGGTCCGCCCGTGATCACCCATGAGCTGTGGCACTGATCACAGACTCCCCCTTCTTGTGATCAGTAATTTTTTTAAAAAAAATATATTTTAAGCATTTCAGTAAATAAAATTTACGGTGCAAAAATTCGGTAATTTCTTTTTTCAAGGATAGCATAATGGTAAAAAACTCTATATATGTGTGTATATATTAAATGATTAATTACTTTTATTTTCTATACAAAATTTAAAATTTTACTCCATTAGATCAGCGGGACCACAATATCCTTCAGGATGTATATTTCAATAGACGAAGGAATTTGGGACATATCGCTCCTGCTTTATATTTTTATTTTGTGCTTGCTCTTTTTCCGGCAACCAACAGGAAATACTTTCAACGCACCTTCCTGTAATGTTTTAGGTGATATCTTCTGTGACTTATGTAAAAGTACAAGTATTCATACCTATACTATATAACAAATGGAAAAGGTAAACCTAAAAGCACAAGTTTACTTTATTCTGGTCAAGATATTTTTCTTTTCTGGTAGAAAGGGACACTTATAAAATAATTTCAATAATTTTGTTGATGGATTGGGCCAATTGAAACCTAAATAGGTAGATGCTTTAAGAGCCTAAAAATGAAGAATACAAAAGCACATAGACACAAACGTATACATAGAATTAAAATTGAACATTCATATAATAATATTAAAATTTTATATCTGAAATGTTTAATGATATAAATTTAATTTTTTGTTAAACATCAAATTATTATTCTCTTATTTTTATTTATTTCATTATATATTTTTCTTATTTTTCATATTAATTTTATTTGTTATATTTAAAACATTAATATTATTAAATATTATAGATATAGTATAATATATTATTTCAAACTTTAAAAATATGTTAAATAACATAAATATTTAATTTAATTAAATAAATTAATTACATATTTTAATTTTAAATTTTATTACTTTAAAGTTCACTCATTACTTGTGCCCTTTTCATTTGTTTCATTTTATTTTTTTATTTTTTATTCACTCATATTATTTATAATTTAAACACTACTAATATCACTAAATACTATAAATATGACACGACCTGTTTTTCTTTTATTATAAAAATTTTAAATATGTTAAAGGTTTAACTTATTGTTACTACTTTTATTTAAATGAATTACTTGCTTAACTGCATGTTTTTCATTTTTTTATATCCACTTTTATAATTTATAGGTCAGTCATTAATATAATTAAATAATATGAATATAATGTGATATATTTTAATATTTTATTATTAAAAAATTCAAATAAATTAAATACCTAATTTAATTGAATTACACGATTATATATTACACTTTTAACTCTTATTATTCTATAGCTCTTGTGATAATATCACTAAATAGCATAAATATAAGTTGATATTTTTATTATAATAATATTTTAAATGGGTTAAATATTTATTTAATTAAATTAATTGATTATATATTCTATATTTAAGTCTTATTACTTATTTTGAGTAATAATATCACTAAATAGTATAAATATAAGGTGATGTATTTTCTTTTTATCATGAAAATATTGTAAATAACTTAAAATTTTTAATTTAATTAAACCATCAAATTACATATTCTATTTTTTTACTCTCTTTTTTTAATTATCTCCGTAGCACGTTTTCCTTTTTGCTTTTACTTTTTTCACTTCCTTTATGGTTTACAATGCAAACAATAACATCATTAAGTAATAAATATAACATAGTATATTTATTTTTATTATTAAAATATTTTAAACTAGTTAAAGCTTTCAAATAGAAATGCTAATTGAATTAACTAAATGTACATTCCAGTTTTTAATGAAAATATTTGATAATTGAAATTTATTTATTTATTTAAATTTTATCAATATTTTTATATCAATTTTAAGTATTATATTTTCAATTAAATATATATATCAATTAAAATTTTATCAATAATTTATTATTTTCAAATTTGAATGTACATGATTATAATATAAATAGAACATATTAAATTTTAACAGTTTTATGATATTTTCATCAAAATTTTCCAGTTCAAATAGCATCATCGGCTCATAATTTTATTAGATAAATTATTATTTGTGTTATTGTTGAAGATGACAACACAATCTCCACACCCAACGTGTTCAACAATTTATTTCAAAGAAGAGGCCAAATTAAATACAATCCAACTTAATAAATCAAATAATATATTCAAAAGTCTAGAAGGGACCAATCCAAGCATGCAAGCAGTCCATTCTATGTAGTTGGAGCCTTTTATGAATACAATATTTTAACATACTAAAAACATAAATACAAAAAGGAATTATCATTTCGATTTCCAAAATCTGCATGTCAAAAGTGATATTCATTTAATGATTTAATGTTTTTCACGTTGAAAAGCGGTGATGCCTGTACTTTTGATTAAGGCATTATGGACATGGCTAATATTTTATCATATTTCTTGTTGAAAATTTTTTCTGATAGCAGGAGAGATACTTGCAAAAGTACGTGATAAGGCTTCAAATGTGTATGAATTTTAGGTATTTTAATTGAATTTTTATCTATCTTTTCTCTTTTTAAATCACCCAAAGATATTGATTCAAAATTAAAATTTTCACTCTATAAAAAATTTTGCTTATCAAATTTCATGATATTCCCCACATAATAAGAATACTAATTATATTAAAAAATTAATTATATATATTTATTGTTCACCTTTTTTTTATAAAAAATTTTGTAGTGGTTGCAACTAGACATGGTAATGGGTGGGGTTTGCGTGGATCTAATTTGGATCCATCCTGACTTAAACTCATTAAAGGCTCACAGAAGACTCAATTAAGGGATTTAAAACTGACCTATTTTAGACCCCATAAAAAAATATAGTTATGAAATTTTTTAATAAAAGTACAAAAAATTTGGGAATTACTAACATATACATCTTTATGTACGCACACCCATCAAATAGATGCATTCAATTTTCACAAACCAACTATAAACAAACTGGACAGATCTATGAAAATTGCGGACTGTCAAATTAGGAGTTCAAGTCTTAATGTTTGCAAATTGTGGACTCACAGATTGGATTTACGAATATTTTTTTAAAATAATTTTAATTCTTTTAAAGCAATTTTAAGAATAAAATAATAATTATAAATTAAAAAAATCACACATTAATAAATTCTTTATCCAAATTAACAATTCAACACTAAATAAACTATAATAAAAATGAACTAATTTTAAAATTATTAATTTGGGAACAAAATCTTAAAAATGATTTATTTAAATTGAATTGAATTAAAAGATAAAAAATTATATTTAACAGTGAGAATCGAATTGGTTGGACAAATATTAATATACTGTGTTTATTTAACTTAAATATAAAAATATAAAATAACAATAAAAAGATTGTGGATTCATCTGCAGGTCAAATCACTTTAAATCAGCATTTAAACAAGCTTATTTTTATAAGTCCTAATTTGTATTTTTTTTACAAATTCATAAATTTCTTTGCCAACTTAGGTTTATTTCAACAGTTTTATATAGTTAGAGGTTAGTAACATCTATTTTTTTATTTAAACAAAAGTATACTATAATTTAATGATAATAAAATAAGAAATGATATTTAAGTCGTTTTAATGGATAAATATCCATTCAAATAAAGTAAATACTTTGACATCTCCTATAATTTAATAAAATTATATAAATCTTCCTTATACTTTGAAAAACTACGCTTTAGTCCAAATTACTGGCTCTGGTGAGAATATTCCATAAAATAATCCAAAATCAACTAATTATTAAATTTATTTTAATTCAAAATTATTCTATTATATTATTATCCTTTATTTTATGAAACTTAAAACATATCCTCCCCACTCGCTTCTCCTCTTCTTTCCTTCTTGACACCATGGTTGGCCATTCGATTCATTCCGGAACTCCAACGCCGTGGCCTCCACTTTGGTCACCAATTATTATGAAAATGCCTCTGTCCTATCTCTTTCCTGATTCTCCTCATTTTTTTTAATGCTTCTATTTCTTTTTTTCTTTTCTTTTCTTTTCACCTCCAAAACTCCAGCCATCATACAGCCACTATTCGGGTCACGGCACCATCAAGGAAGAACAATCTCTTTACAAAAAATGAAATTTCTAAAAAGCAGGAGAGAAAATCAAGTGAGGCTATGACTTCGTTTATTTTGTGTGGAGTATTTTCTGTAAAATATAATTATAAAAATATTAATATGAAAAAAATATTTTATTTATTTAATGTTAAATATAAAGAATTTGAAAAAAATAATTTTTTTTATTTTAAAAAAAATTTACTTTTTTCTATTTTCAAATTTTTTAATATTTTTTTAATTATCAATATAAATAATATATCATCTTTTCATTAATTTATATATAAATAATATTTTTTTATAAAAAATATTTTCTAACGAAAGCTAAAGTAGTATTAGAAAAAGCAACGCACATAATCAGATGTTCTGTGAGAATCATACAAAACAAAGCATAGAATTAAAAGGGAAAAACAAAGCATAGATCAATTCAAAGAAACTGAAGTGATCTTCTTTCCTTTTATATCTGTCAGTAGCTGGTTTTATTTACGGATATGATAATTTTTGCAACCATTCTGCAAGACAGAGAAAAGCTTTGTCTTTAAGATGCATCCATCTACCTTTTTCTTTTACCGGTTCTTCTTCAACATTCCTAGGCCTCAGCTTAGCTTGTGTACCCTATTTTGCATTTTAGATAGACCTAGGTGACTTTAAAGGAAATATGCCTTCCTCCAGCTTTGAGTTATTCTTATAGTGATACTTTTACGTAAAAAGCGTACTAATATTTTTAAATTCAAAATAATTAAACTTAGCCATTATAATGATCTTGTATGCTCTTACATATAATATTTTTAATAATTTTTATTTCATCTTTAGATAGTACTTATGCCATTATTTATTTTAACTTTATCTTGTGGTCTAAGTTTTATAATTATAAGTATCTCATACAATCATTCAAAATACTTTTCATTTTTAAATTATTTCTTTGAATTTTTAAACATTTTTTAAAATTAAATGAGATTGTTTCCCTTAATAAATGTATATAATATATTTATTGATAATATTAAATTTATATTAATCCCTTAAATAATTCCTTATAGTTGGGTTGAATTTTTAAATTTAAAGCTGTATGATTATTTCTTTTAATAAATTAAAACTGGAAAAAAAAAAAAACTGCTTCGACTAAGCCAAAACTTAGAAAGGGAAAATACGTTGGAATTGCATTAAACAGTAATAGTGGATTTTTCTCTCTGTTATTATAGCAGGGTAAATTTGAAATTATATAGTCAAATAATGGGATTAACCAGTCAACAAATGGAATATTCCACCATTATCTTCTTTTGGAGTTATGTATAATTCTTATCTTAGTTTCAAAGAAGTTTGTGAAAGTTTTCAAATTATAAGGACGATTCACATAATTTTATTAAATTTTGGGATTATTAAAGTATTTTTCCTTTTAAAATATTTAAATTAATTTTATTCATTATCTCTTATTTTCACATTAAATATATTTATTAAATTAACAAATTAGTAATGGCGGAAAATTGATTATAATATATTTTAATATCTTATTAACATTAAATTAATAATATTATATTTTTTGTTCAAATGAAAAAGTAGATATTGCTAATTTCTATAAATCTAAATATGGATATGGAAGTTATCAACTCCTTAAAAATTATTTGTTATTGATAATAATTAAATCCAATAATTGTGACACATATTTATTCCATCCATATCTTTCCTTTTCCTTATTTTGACCATTCATATTAATTTTATGATATTCATTATTGACCCTTAAATGAAGTTTATACTAAGTTAACTCAAGGATAATTATTTATCCATTAATATTTACAAAAGATATGTTCATGTATTCTACAATCTAATATTATAAAATAATAAAAATTTCATATTAAACTATATTTATAATTTTATATAAATTTAAATATTTTGAATATTATATATCTTAAATAAATTATTATAATATATTTATATATGTGATGATATTATTTTTTAATAATACATTAATTATAGAATATATTATTCAAGTGGGTGCAATGTGAAAAAAAAAAAGACTCAAGACTTATTAAATATTAAACAATTAGATTTGAACTCAAAATTATTAAATAATAAATTTAATTTAAATTTGACCCATTGAATAAATATCCATCAATTACACATAATTCACTTAAGTCTGAGTATTTTTGCCTTCCTCAAGTGCAATAAAGCTTGAATTAATTGGGTGGCTACATGTGTTCTATTATAAAATCTTGCATGAATAAAAATTTGGATAATTCTATTGGGAACTTCACTTCTTAATGTTGAGTATTTATAATATTGGATTACTTTAAATTTATTGATATTTATCTTTTTTATTTTTTTATTTTAATTTATTTACTATAAAATTTAAAAAATTAATAATAAAAATTTCAAGAGGTAGAGCTTCCATAGTTGGCGCGCTTCTAATTCTTAGTGCCTTAACACCATCCTCATGTTATGCTGTCTTCCACAGTTTCGTAATTAGTAAATCTTCCGGTTTTAACGCTAACAAGTCATAATTGGGTTTTACAACAAAAAATTTCGATAGATATTGCATTGCAATTTAACCACACAGGATTTCAAAATTGTAAATTCTAAACTACAAAGACTTTGTTTGGTTTGAGAAGAAAATAGGAGAGAAAGAAAATGGAAAAGAAAGAAATAGAAGAAAAATTATTTTCCTGAGGGTTATTTGATTATAAGATAAAATAGGGGAGAAAGAAAATATGAAAGAAAAAAATAAAAGTTAAATTTTTTTAATTTTATTTAAATGTAAATAAAATTGATAGGAAGAAAATTTAGTATACTAAAATGATCACGAAACTCTCTCCTCTTAAAATATTAAATTAATTATAGTACTAATATTTCAAACTTCTATAAAATTTATATAAATACAATTATTAAATCAAAAATTTCCTAAAAAAATATATTATACTATCAACACTTTAAACTTTTATAAAATTTATATAAATTTAATTATTAAATCAAAAATATCGTATAAAAATTTTATACAAATTAATTAAATATTACCTAACCTTCATTTTAAAAATGAGTAGCCATCTTGACTAAAAAATATGATACAACAGTACAAGAAAAACAATTCAATTGGTTTTCCACTAGTAAATTATCATACAAATTAAAGTCATATTTAAAATCATTTATCAGTTTGAGTTTAAATAATATAGATTTTATTTTATATTTTTTTAAAGAATGTGAGCATGGACTCGTTTGTGCTTGTGTTGGGACCATGGGTGACAGAGGTAGAGCGCCACCTAGTCGGATTTGTTATCACAAATTAAAGAAATTGAATTTCTCAGCAAAGTAATTTCGGCTTCACAACGTACACATTTCGAATATAAAAATTGATGAAGTTAAGTCCATTTTTAATGTTAATTTTACAAATTTGAAATTAACAATATGTTTAAATAGTAGATATAATATAGAAAATCTAATATAATAAAATAAAAAGTAGTGTCAAATTTCATTTCACTATTTAAGATACTATTCAGAAGGAAATTTGTGAGGTCGCTTTAAAAAAAAGGAGGAAAACTGTGTGTTCCCTGTCTTGAGATTTTTTTTATTCATATTAAATAATATTTGTTTGAATAGATAGTCAATTATTATTGATAGAAAAATATTTTTACAATTTTCATTTTCAATCAAGTAAACAAATTCTATATATAATGATATTTTTCTTAAACCGGATTCAAATGCTTAATGTAGATTTTGTCTGATTTTTATCGGACTTGGACCTCAAACAGTTTTGGAGTGATAAGTTCAGATTAGACCCATCTCAACCGATTCCATCACTACCACTACCAGTTATTATATATTAAATAATTATTTATACTTGTATTACCATTAAAAAACATATTAATAATGGATTCAGTCCCCAAAAATATTGCAATTTTTAGTGTTATAATAGTATTAAAACATTTTAGAATATATAATATTTATCATTTTTCATTAATTATGAACAATACTAATGATTAGTTCAAATCATTCTAAATCAATTTGAACATTTTATTTTTTTGATGCAACAAAACTTAGAATACAATTTAAACAGAACAACCCAAAACATAAAACAAAAAAGAAAAAAATTACAAATTATCTCTTTTAATTTTGAGATAGTTAAATTTTATTTTTTTTTAAACTTGAAAATCAACTCCTTCAATTTTACAAAAGTTGAAATTAACACATATCATTCACTTAATTAGCCATTTTATTAAAGTATATGATATTTTTCATCAAACTATTAGACAAGAATCATAATATTATAATATACTATTTTTCTCATTTTTTACATATAAATTTTATGTCATATAATTAATAAAAATTAAATTATATGGAAAAATTTTAATTAAATACTTATAAATTAGGTGTAAATTTATATAAAAATTAACAAAACATATCAATATTTCAAAATATTGTAATTTTTATTTAAAAATTTCATAAAAAATACATAATTTGATATAATGGTTAGTTAAGTGAATAACCAGTATTAATTCCAAGCTTTGTAAAATTTAAATGAGTGATTCCTAACTTTCCAAAGTTAAAACGAGTAAAATTTAACTTTCATAAAATTGAAAAGAATATTTTATATTTTTTTAAAAAAAGAAAGGTATTTATTACTTGTTTCTTTAGATTTCAAATAATGCAACTGATTTAACAAATTTATATTAACTTGTTCCTTAAGTTATCACGATCTAAGGAAAGACTACTGGTAAATAATCCGACCATTACCTCTAAAAATGAGTTCCAAATTATATGAGAAGCGTCCGTTGTTCTACATGTCATTAAATATACATACAAGCAAACAATTTGTGAACGAGTTAAAACTTAGGGGCCGTTTGGTTCAAACTGGAAAAATAGAATGGAATCAGGAAATGAAATTAGGGAGAAAGGAAATGAATAATTCCTGATTATCCAATCTATTTGATTCAAATAGAAAAGGAAATCAAGTATTTTTAATTTACTTTATTAATAATTATTACATTAAAAATAATATATTTATAATTATTTTTAAAATAATTATTATAATTATTATCTTATTATTTTTATTTCATTTACGAATATTATAATTTTTTATAATTATTTATTATTAATTATTAACATTTTATTAATATTATTTTTATTAATACTCTATTTTAACTATTATTAATATATTAATAATAATTAATATTATTATACTAATTTTAATAATTATTATTTATTTAATTATTATTTTTAATATTTATAATTTTATTAATATTATTAATTATTAATAATTTAAAAATATTATAATATTAAAAATAATTATTATTATATATTAATAACATTATTAATATTTATTTAATAATTAAATAAATTATTATTATTATATATTAATAATATTATTAATATTTATTTAATAAATAAATAATATTAATTTTTAATAAATTAAAAATATTATAATATTATTAATATAATTAGATAATATTATAATAATAATTATTTATTTAATATTTAATAAAATTATTTATTAAATAAATATTTATAATATTATTAATATATAATAATTTTTTATTTATTATTATTTATGGTAATAATTATTATAAATAATAAATTATTATTATTTATTATTTATTTATTATTATTTTATTATTATTAATTATTAATATTAAAAATAACAAGTATTAAAATATCATAATATTATTAATATAATTAAATAATAATAAAATATTTATTATATATTTAATATTTAATAATATTATTAATATATAATGATTATTTAATAATATTATTAGAGAAGATAGGGAAAGGGAATGAGATTCCCTAAGGAGTGGGAATGAATCACTATTCCCTTAAATGGGGTAATCCCATTCCATTTAAGGGAAAAAGGGGAAACGGAATGGGTTTTTGCCTAAATCAAATAAAAATAAAGGGAATGAAACCCTACAATTCCCTTTCCCTTTTCTGAAGACCCCTAATTAAACGGCCCTTTAATGTATTATAATATATTTTTTATCATCAGTATATAGGTAGGTGATATATCATAATAACTCTTCATATTATTTCCAGTGTATTTTGATGCATTAAAAAATGAGGGAAGTGCAAGTTTAAATTTAGAGTATCAAATTAATTACTTTGATTCACGAAATCCATTTTCTAAGATAATGATCCGAATAACTAGTAGTACTCTTCTAAAGGACAGGAAGAGCTAATGAGATAGTGTTTTTGTTATAGTGGTGTATCTATATATTATAAAATTTGATTGTATATTTTGATATTCTTTTAAAATGCATATATAATGGTATATTCATTTCTTTATATATAGATAAAGGGATACCATATACATTTTTACGTTGTGATAGATTTTATTAAGGTGGTTATTTCAATAGTGAGCAACTAAGCACAATAGCAAAATGATCTTTGAAGGCAACCTACAGGGAAGTCTTTTTGGTACTCATTACAGAAGACCTTCCAATGCTCAAGTTAGAAATCATAGGGAGTAAAAGTGAAGTGTAGAAGGAGTGTAATTAGAGTATAATAGAGCATATCTAATCTTCATGGAAGGTTATTGAGTAGGGAAAACTGATCTTTTTACATAAAAGTAAGCCAATTATATTACAATTAGTAAATCATTTCGGAATCTATTAGATGTCAACTCAACTATATCGATCATAACCATTTGGTCAGACTAGTTGCTATGCGTTAGTGATTGAGTGACCATCTACAAGCTTCAACAATGTAAGTAAGGAGACGACCCCTTAATGGATTGGTCCTATTAAATAACACCCTAATCTTTTTTTCCTTTCCTTCCATTAACATTTTTTCAATTTTCTCTTTTCAAGACATCATTGTCTTGGGTCACAAAAACATTTTACTTCTTCTTCCACTAATTTACAATTCTTTTTTCTTTTACTCTAAAATTCTAAGACATCCATTTTTAGTTTGCTTTTTTTCTTTTCTTTTATTGTAAAATTCTAATATCTCCATGTTTTGTTTGCTTTTTTTTTACTGTAAAAGGCCAAGTCATTGTGTAAGAAAGTGTCTCAATGTTTCAACTTTTCATAATTGTAGCTTATTCAAGTATTAAACTTATTTGTCCTTTCTTAATAATTGAATATACAATATAATGATATTGTGATCACTATATATTTTAGTTCAAGGTAGTGACACATGATTTAGAATACAATTTTTTGGTTGACTCTTTAGTTCCTATCTTACCTAATGGTATTTTTTTATATGTAAAATAGTTAATTTTTTAATGCAATTATACCATGTATTTTTTTAGTATTCTTTATTAACTTTTTTACCAATTATTTTGAAGAGATTTGAATACAATTGAATTTTCTTTCTAAAGAGTACTTGTTACATGTATAGTGAAGAATGTCTACATATTTGGGCAATAATTTGTTCTTTATATATTGATATATGTCCTTTCAATCCACAAAATTATAATATAATAATATGACAACAATTGGTCTGAAACATAATTATTTGAAACAAAATTGGTTTATAATATAAGTATATAAATCCTTCCAATTCACAAAATTACTATATAAAAATATAAAAATAATTAATTTGAAATAATTAGTTAATCATAAAAAATTTTATGATTAAAAAATTTTATGGTAAAACAAAAGAAAAGAAAGCAACCTAAAAATGGATAACTTAGAATTTTATGGTATGAAAAAAAGGTTGTAAATTAGGAGAAGAAGAAACAAGAAATTTTTTGCTCTTAGACAATTACATATTGACAAAAGAGAATGGAAAAATGTTGGTAAAAGAAAAATAAGAGAGAGATTAGGATGCTACTTTTATCAATTTGGTTTTCAATTCAATGTTAGGGGTTAATTGGACAATAATTTAGCCATTAAATTGCTCTTAGTTTGAAATTAAGGGATTTTTTTGTGAAATACATTCCTATACTATTTAATTAAGTGAAATATAATCAATTAATCACCCAAAATTTCACATTAAAATAAAAGAAATTAGTAACCTAAAAATGGATAACTTAAAATTTTATAATAATAAAAAAAAAGGTCCAGGGGAAGAAAAAACAAAAATTTTTGATCCAAGATAGTGATGTATTGAAGAAAGAAAATGAAAAAAATATTAAGATGATATTTGAATCTCAAATTAGTGTTAGAGGTTAATTGCTTCGTAATTATAATTTAACAATTAAGTTACTCTTGATTTGAAATTTAAGAATTTTTTAAGAGTAAATTACATTTTATCTTTTTTTTTTCAGCCCTTGAATCATGTAGCGGTACTTGAAAAAGGGGAGGTACTTTAAAATACCTCATGCGCCTAGAAAACCAAACAAACGGAGTACCAATCCTCGAACCGTGGTTTAGAATGGCCAAGGATTTAACAACTTTGACGGAACGGGTATTGGTATAGCGACTTCCCTAGAATTTCGTACTCATTTAAGTTTATTTTTTTTCTTTTTGGTTAGCCCGCTAGAAGTACAACTTACGATCAACGCACTTCTCGTGTTTCATCGTTAAGTCTCGTTCAATTTATAGAATATTATATAAATATAAATGAATAAATTCAAACTTTTAAATTTATTGATACATTATTATAATACTGTGTGGATATTTTTTTCAAAATTTTTTCTTAGCTCGGAAGATATACACGACCTAATTTGTTAAGTTTATGTATTTTTTTTTACTTTGAAATTTTACATTAAAAAATTATAAAATATCTTTTTTTTAATTTTTGAGTGATTATATTTTTCCTATAAATGAGAAAATAATATTCTTTAATTATATAAAATTTAAAATTAATATTTATTATCAATTTAATTAATTATTTTATTAGACTTATAACCTGTGCCACGCACGAGCATTTGATATTTTTCAATGATATAAATATAAAAAAAATTATAATGTTATAATAATTATGATATTATTATTTTTATATTAAATTATCCTTATAATAAGAATATATATTTTTATTATCAAAATAATCTAAGTAACTTAAAATTTTATTATAAAATATATTGATTGAATTAGTTGATTAATATTTTAATTATTAATAAAATTATTTAAAAATTGAAATTATTTTATTTTTTATATCAATTTTAGAGTAAAATGCTTCAACTTAAATTAAAAATACATTAAATAAGATTTTGTTCAAGGTTTGTAACACAATTACTATTTTTATTATTTATAATTTAAATATTAATATTATTAAATAGAATAAATATAACACAATATGTATCAATAACACTTATCAGTATAAATATAAAGTGGTATATTTTATTTTTATCATTAAATACTATAAATATGTTAATAATTTAATTTAATTGAATAATTTAACTGCATATTATATTTTTAACTTATATATAATGTTATAACTCACATAATATTTATTTTCTTTCTCATACTCATTCCTATTATTATTAAGCAAAATAATAGTTATTATTTATTGTTGTATTTATGCTAATAGTTAATATTTATGCTAATAGGTACATGTTTTATTTTATTATAAAATATTATAAATATGTTACTGATTTAATTTAATTGAATTATATGATTATATATTATATTTTATACACTTATATTATTTTATAACTCATATACTATTTTTCTTTTTTTATGCTCATATATGTTATTATTTAAAAAATAATAGTTATTATTTAATTTTATATTTATGCTAATAGTTATTATTTATGTTGATAATTATATATTTTATTTTATTATAAAATATTATATATATGTTATTAATTTAATTTAATTATTTAATTATATATAATATTTTTATATTTTATATTATAATTCACATACTACTTTTCTTATTTTTTGTGCTCATTCTAGTTAATATTTAATAAAATAATAATCATTATTTACTATTACATTTATTCTAATAGTTATTATTTATTGTATAAATATTTGTTTTATTTTATTGTGAAATATTATAAACATGTTATAAGTTTAATTTAATTAAAATATTTAATTATATATTATATTTTTAATTCTTATATTATTTTTTAATGTACATACTATTTCCCTTCTTTCTCATGCTCTATCTAGTTATTATTTAATTGTTTAATGCATGTAATATTAGCGTCTGAATTGTTAAAAAAAATAGGAATAAAGATAAAAAATATAATAAAGTATATAAAAATATTTTAATTATATTAAAGATTTAATTTAATAATGTGTGAATTATAAAGTAATAAAATCTAAAAAAATTAAGTAATGGTTTAATTAAATTAAATGTAATGTAATTTATTTAAAATGAAAAATAATAATATTAATAATACTAAGGAATATAAATATAATGCAATCTATTTAAATTTTATTTATTTCTTAATATTAATATTTAAAGACATATAAATTCAAATTTTATCAAGGGTTTATAGTTTATAATTATTTCTTTTATTTTTATCTATTCTATTTCATGTTTTCTTTATTTTCCTACTCTTCTACTCCTGCGGTTCCTTTTTAATCTATCGTAATTAACCGATTCTATAGATATTAGGAAAATAGTTTATTTTATTTATTTAATAAATTTTCGAAACTTCCATTTAAGCTCAAAAGATAATTAAAAATAGAGAGAGAAATATGATAGAATAAATATAAATTAGTTAAGAGTGTAAAAGAATAAAATATTTATTAATGAAAAATAAAAATACAATTAAAAAAATATTAATACTTCATTGGAATTCTAAAGTAACAAATAAAAGGGAACAAAAAATCTATTCAAAATATAATAGATGAAAATGAATGAAAAGAATATTATTTGTGTCTTATGTACTTTACCACTAAATAGTATAAATATAACATAATATAACTTTAATTATTAAATTTCTTTTGTGTCTTT
This sequence comes from Sindora glabra, assembly GCA_020226215.1. Taxonomy (NCBI): domain Eukaryota; kingdom Viridiplantae; phylum Streptophyta; class Magnoliopsida; order Fabales; family Fabaceae; genus Sindora; species Sindora glabra. The sequence goes on along the minus strand of CM035230.1, from coordinate 18,377,688 downwards.
TTTGAATTAATCTTCAATCAAATAGAAGAAAAAGAATGACTAAATAATATGAGAATTAAATATAACAATGATATATTAAATAATTTAATTAAATCAAATGTAATTTATTTTAAAATAAAATAATAATATTAAGTAATATAAATGTAAATATAAATTTTATTCATATCTTAACATTAATTTTTAAGCATTTTATTTTTAATTAAATATATATTAATTAAAATTTGATCAAGGGTTTACGATTCACTCACTATTAACTTATTTATTTTTTTTATCTATTTCATTATATTTTTTTTATTTTTTCACTCACTTCTATTACTTACATTTTACATACCATATCACTAAATAATACAAATATAAATTTTAATTATTAAATTTCTTTTGTGTCTTTTATGTATTAATCTTCAATTAAATAGACGAAAAAGCATGTCCAAAGTATAATGTAATATAAGAATTAAATATAATAGCGACACATTAAGTGATTTAATTAAATGAAATACAATTTATTTGAAACAAAAATAATTATATCAATAATATTAAGTAATATAAATATAAATTTTATTGTATCTTAATATTAATTTTTAAGTTTTATATTTTAAATTAAATATATATTAATTAAAATTTTATCAAGACTTTACAATTTACACACTATTATTTTTTTACTTCATTGCATTTTTTTTATTTATTATACTCACTCTTATTATTTATAGTTTAAATACAATATAAATAAATAATATAATATAATATATATTACAAAAATATTATAAGTATATTAAAAATTAATTTAATACTGTTTGAATTATAAAATAATAAAAATTATATTATACCGTATTTTGTCACACCTTCATGCCAAACAAGGTAACGTGCGTTTGGCAGGTTAAAGCAAGCAAACAACTTAATGCCAAACAATTCGCCAAGGAAACAAATAAAATAATATGAAAAAGTTAATAGTGCCACACGTATAAGACATTATGCACTTTAAGTAATTAAGTAGGTAAGTAGAATTAGATTAAGAAGATTAATTGATTTAGTTGATTAATATTTTAATTTTAATTTTTAAATGTTATCATCAAAATAAATTTAAATTTAATCTATGATCAATATGAATTATTTTTATACTATCATCTACTTTTGTATTATCATATAAATAAAATCCTATTAAAATCCCATGGTTGAAAATTTTAATTTTTTTTCAATGATATATCATCTTTTTATTTATTAATAATATAAAACATCTTATATTGGCCCTCAATAAAATTTTAAGGCTTTCTCAAATAATTTAATTAAATTAAGATTTTTATTAAATGTTTATAATTTACACACTACTTGATACTCACTTCTGTTATTTATAACTTAAATACTACATTGCTAAATGGTGTAAACATAATAGAGTATTTTTTTATTATGAAAATATTTTAATTATGTTAAAGATTTAATTTAAAAATGTGTGAATTATAAAGTAATAAAAGTTAAAAATAAAAAATAAAATTAAATAATAATTTAACTAAATTAAATGTAACTTATTCATAATAAAAATCATATTAATAATACAATGTAATATAAATATAATGCATTATTTCTAAATTTTATTTATATCTTAATATAACATTTCAAGTGCGATATTTAAAATCAAATATAGATTAATTAAAATTTTTATCAAGGGTTTGCACTTCACATATTATTTCTTTTCTTTTTATCTACTTCATTTTATGTTATCTTTATTTTTTCAACTCATTACTATTATTTACATTATAAATAATGTATCATTAAATAATATAAATATAATATAATATATTTTCTATTATGAGAATTGGATGAAATAAAAAATGAATAAATGAGCAATAAAATAATAATTAGTTAATAATAAATCATTAATTTGCATCATTGTTAAAACATTAGTTATTTAATTGAATAAATGAAAGGGGTGAGTATTTAATTGAATGAACGAAGGAATGGTTTATTACAATCAGACAGAAATAGTGCAAAGCAGAAACAGGTGGTAAGGGTGGTTTGATTTGCAGTAAAAATGTAAAAAATTATATTTTTTAAAAAATAAAAAATTATGAGTTGTTTAATTAGTAATAAAATATAAAAAATTATTTCAAAGTTCCAAAGCAAAGTAAAAACAAAACGACAAAATCCAGCATAGACAAAGCAGCTTAAAGATATATTGAAATGACACGTTGCGAAATTATGGGGTATAAATAGATAGATTGATAAATAAATAGATGGATAGGTTATATATTTTTTTAAAAAATTTTTTAATTAAAAATTATAATATTATTATATGTTAATTTATCATGTCATTTTTTTACATAATTTTCATATTTATAATTAATAAAAATTAAATAAATATATGAAACTTTAATTAAATGCTAAAAAATAAGTTGATAAATTATATGAAAAAAATATTATAACAAATAGTTATTATATAATAATATCATGATTATTTTTTAAAAAATAAAAAATAGTTTGAAAAAATTATAAGGGACTCATCTCTTTTTATAATTAAAATTTCAATATTTTTATTTTTTTTAAACTTATGAATTATTTGTAAAATTTAAAATTTTAAGGATATTTTGCTGATAAGCTTTATTTAATGGGAGTTATCTGTATTTTACTTTAATTATAAATAATACTATAGACTAATTCAATATAATGCTAAATCAAATAGCAATGGTATGCTTTAGCAGTGTTTGGGGGTGGCAATGTAAATTGTTTATTATACTAATTGATTTTCAAAAATGTTTTCTTTATTTCTTTTATGAAAAAGTATTTTTTATAAAATATAATTACAAAATTTTAAAAAAATTTTTTTATTTAAAATTAAATAAAATAATTTTAAATATAGTAACTTTTCTCATTTTAAAAGGAAAATTTCTTTTTATGACTTCCAAATTTCTAAATATTATATTTTCTAATTATTAATATAAATCATATATTATTTTTTATTAATATACACGTAAATGATATTTTTATATAAAACTATTTTTCCAATGAAAAAAATAGAAATACATTAAATGTGAAATCTGAAATTGAACTCTAAATTTTTTATTTCTATTAAATTAAATTTTATAAATTTATCTCAATTTTTACTATAACTGAAATTTAATTTCAAATTTTATTTTTGATTCATATAATATTACTATTAAAAATTAATTTTAGTAAGCAACTGGTGGCCAACTACCCCGTGAGCTTATACAAGTGTAATTGTGGCTTAAAGTAAAGATTTAGAAGTCCGGAGTACAGTGTTCTTGCACTATTTTTGGAGCTATCCCATTACTTCAAGAGTGCCATTTGTCTGGCCTCATTAAAAGAAAAGTAGTTTTCTCATTTCAGACTAGTTGTGCAATAAAGTCCTTGAGATTTATTTATTTTTTTCATTGCTCCCCAAACAACAAATTAATAACAAAGATAATGAGTGAAATGTGCTACTCTTGGGACTTGGCAAAGGAAAAAAAAAACATTGCTCATTTAAAAAGACCAGCTGAAAATTTTATAAAAATAAAGAGTTACATTTAATGGCATTCAAATTAAAATTAAAATTTTAATAAATAAAAATGGGACATTTCTCACCTTCACAATTATATGTAGAGGCTAATAACTATCACTTCTTCAATTAAATAAAAAATTATATTATTAATTTAATAATAATAAAATAATAAATGGGATTTAAGTCAATTTACTACCACCAAATAATTTCTTCAATTAATAAGTATATTTATTATAAAATTAAAGGAAAATTAATGAAGTTAATTTAAATATTTTAAATTTATAATCTATTATGATCATTTAAATATTCTTTATTATTATATTATCATTAAATCAATAATATGTTTCATTACACTTAATTAATACAATTAATATAATTCTTAGTCAGGGTTTGAAAGGATGAACGACGAGGCTTTCCTACTATTGTTGACGACTAGCAAACAATTTGAGAAAGAAACAAATCAATTGAAACGAAGCACTAAAAAAGTAAAATGAGATCGTAGCAGCTTCAAAGAAGGAAATCCATCATCAATTTTTAATGAGAATGACTTACTGGAACTAGATTCAGAAGATGGTCATTCAAGTTAACTAATCTCGTATAAAAACAAGTTGTTAGGTTTGCTATCAAAATGGGGTCTAGAGAATTCAACCAATCTAGAATAGCATTCAAATGAAGTTTTTAATCTGGATGGATATGCAACTATGTGTATTGAAATTGACTCTGATCAGGACAATGATGTTAATAATGAAGAGATTACAATGGTTGACGAGGTAATTGATGAATAATAGCTCTGCCTATTATTAAAATTATTGGAAATGGAATTACAATGAATTCATAAGCCATGGAAAAAATGCCTAATCATTAAACTCCTTAAGAGGATTGTCAGATTTGGATATTTGGAAAGGAAGCTACTCTAATTGTGGAGGGGGACAAGTGCATTTGAATTAGTTGATATGGGCTATGAGTACTTCTTACTCAAATTTTCCAATAGCAATGATAGAGATTTTTGTTAATTGGTAGCCTATGGGTGATACTAGATCATTACCTGATAGTGCAGGAATGGATACCAAACTTCAATCTAACCAATACAAGTATTGATTAGGTTGTTACATGGGTGAGGTTTCCAGAATTGGCAAAGGAGTATTATGATAGGTGATGCCTTAGAGCCATTGGAAATAGAATTAGAAAACTAATCATAATTGATTACATGATTGAAAAATGAGCTTAAGGTAAGTACGCACGTATCTATGTGCTCATTAATTTGAATAAACCATTATTACCACAAATCAGAGTGGGACATGAAGATATAAGGATAAAGTATGAGGGCATTCACTTGATTTGCTTTAAATGTGGAAGATATGGACACTATGAGGAGGGATGTAAGTTTAAAATCAATAATTCGGAGACTAGACCTCATGTCATACCTTCTAATTAGGGAAACCATTCGGGAATGGTGGAGATATCTTAAGAGAATGCTCACCCAGCACAATAGATTCTTGGTATGCAATATAAAGATTGGATGGTGGTCCAAAAACTAAAAAGGATTAAGAGGAATAAGGGGACAGAACCAAAATATAACTGGACACAAGATTGATAGCTTTTGTTTCTCTGCTTTAGCAAATCCTATCTTTAATATTGAACAAGGTGAACATAATAAAGTAACACTTGGTCATAGTAAAGATAAAGAGGGGGAGAAAGAGAATGTTAACCCAAACCTATCACTTACTACTCCTTAAAAGATTTAGCATACAAAGGAAAAAACTAGAATTAATGTAAGTATTACAAATGCTAATCAAATAATCCTGCAAGCTATCATTCATAATAAAAGAGATAGATCATATGAGTCTACGATGAAAATCACTAGCAAAAATAACATAGTTCTCCTAGGAATTCATCAAGGTAATGATAATTTAATAACTCAACAAGACATGTCATGCATGTGGACCAATTAGTGGGTTCTGATACAAACCATCATGAACCCACTAAGACTAACATGAACATTAATTTTTTAAGGAAACCTTTAGACTTGAATGATTCTAGAGGATCTAATGATTCTACACAAGGGGATACAACCTCTATGGTTTCTGAAATTCATTTTTCAGAAGTTGATGATATGCCACTTGATATAGTGCCAACAAACTAGCTAGTGCCATATATGTAATTAGGAATCTAGTCCTTCACATTGGCCTACAAACTCAAATTTTCTCATGAATAAATTTATTTGTTAGAATTGTAGGAAAGTTGACAACCCTAATTTTATTACTTAAGCTAAAAACATGTTGAATCATCATAAACCAAACTTGTTCGCTTTAGATAAGATAAAAAGTTCAATTAATCAGGCTATGGAGATCTTTAAAAAACTTAAACCTTCCACACTTCCATATCTAAGAAGGAAAAGGGCTGGCAAGAGGAATTTAGATTAGTTGGATAGAGAACAACTTCAAGATTTCAATACTTTTAACTATCCTTAATTTGTGACATTAAGTATTATTAAGAATAATGACCACCATTGGTTTCTGTTCATAATCTACATGAGCTCACATCTTAAGTCACTATTAGAATGTAGAATATAGCTTCATAATATAGCTCACTTGTTTCAGGACCCCTGGCTTCATAATATAGCTCACTTGTTTTAGGACCCTTGGCTATTAGTGGGTCACTTTAATGATATAGCCCACCTATAGGAGAAAAAAAAGGTGCTTTAGTCATAAAAAAGTGTTGCTAAGAATTCTTCAGTTGGAATAATCAATGCAATTTGATAGATTTAGGTTAGCAAGGATCTTATTTCACATGGAGGGGTCCCTTGAGGGAGGGATATGATAGAATCTTTGAAAGGCTAGATAGAGCCTTACGTAATGAAGCTTGAAGGAGATGTTATGAGGAAGCAATAATTCAAGTACTTATTTGAGTTTACTCCAATCATTATCCCCTATTGGTAAACATTTCTAGTGATAAAGTTGAAAACAGGCACAAACCATTTTGCTTTGAAGCTGCATGGTTACATGACAATTTTAAATCTTTCCTTGATGGAACTTAGAAGAATGATCACTCTCTTACTAGTAATTTTCATACTTTTCATGATATCTATTAATATGGAATAAGGAGATCTTTGGCTACATTAAAAAAGGGAAGAATATATTATTAGCTAGAATCAAAGAAGCCCAACAAGTTATGGAAAAATGCTGGAACCCATATTTAAACTCTCTTGAAAGGAAGTTACAGCAGGAACTCTCTATGACCTTAAAATAAGAAGGAGCATTATGGCATAAAAAATATAGAAGCAAATGGATCTAAGATAGAGACAAAAACACTAAGTACTATCATACTAAAACTATGATAAGAAGACATCATAATATAGTGATAATGCTAAAAAATGATAATAGCCAATGGGTGGATGATAAGGATCAGTTGTAGCACATAGTGGTCCCATTTTATAAAAATCTATTTCATGACTCTTCTACTTCGTATTCTTACATATATACAATGGCCAAATTTTTAGCTCTTGATGAATGGGATCAAGAAATGATGGACAAGCTAATCTCCTATTTAGAAGTCACCAATGCTATATTTAATATGAGAGCATTAAAGCCCCTAGATACAACGATTATCCTACCATCTTTTATTAAGCTAATTGGAATATAGTTAGCAACAACCTATACTAGTTCATTCGGAACTCATTTAAAGGTAACACCAACATTCAAGAGATAAATCAAACCTTTATTACTTTAATCCCTAAATTGAACCATCCAGAATTTGTTAACTAATTTTGACCAATCTCTTTATACAATGTACACTACAAATGTATTATAAAAATCATAGTCAATAAACTCAAAGGACTGATGCCAACCTTAATTACTCCTTTCTAATCTAGTTTCATCTCAAGATGCTATATCTAAGATAACATCATCATTGCTAGCAAGATGATCCATTCCATGAAGAAGAGGAGTAGGAAAACTAGTCTCATGGCTATTAAGATAGACTTAGAATATGATAGATTACAATGACCTTTTATCTTTAACACACTTAAAGAGGTAGGTATTCTAGATTGCCATCATAACTTAATTATGAATTATATCTCCTCTTCCTATTTCAATGTATTGTGGAAGGGGTCAAAACAAAGAATTTTTTCCCTCAAGAGATATTAGACAAGTGGACCCTATTTCCCCATACATCTTTGTTCTTTGCATAGAGAAGTTATCCTACTTCATTATGGATGAAGTTAATAATGGTAGCTAGAAACCTATTATAGCTAGAAGAATGGCACCTCAGGTATCTCATCTATTATCTATGAATGATCTATTACTTTTCTATGAATCCTTTAAAGATCAAATGAATTGTATTTTGAAATGCGAAAATAATTTATGTAAAGTATTTGGACAAAAGGTGAACCATAAAAAAACTAAGATCCTCTTCTCAAAGAACACACACCTTTTGATCATGAAAGATATAACAGAGGTCAGTGGGTTCTCTCAAACTCAGAATCTAGGCAAGTATCTTGGAATTTACCTTATCTTTGAAGGTAACAATAAAAGGTAGTATGGGGAAATTCTGGATAAAGTAAAAAAAAAATAGCAGGATGGCAAACTAAAGCCCTCTCTATGGTTGGCAGAATTACTTTAACAAGCTCTGTCCTAGTTAGTATACCTATCTATAAAATGCAAGTGGCTAAACTTCCAAAATAAATGTGTCTCAAAATTGAGAGATTACAAAGAAATTTTATATGAGGACATCAAGCTTCTTCCCAAAGAACACATATTGTTAGTTGGAAGAAAATTTGCCAATTTAAGAGTTTTAAGGGTTTCTGATTTAGAAACTTAGAAAAGATGAATTCTTCCTGTTTAATGAAAAATTGTTACAAAATTCACTTTGGGGAAAATAGTTTTTGGATGCAAGTTATTCATGGAAAATATAGTAAGAAAGGCGAATGGCCTATGCAAGCAGAAATGGTAACTCATTTGTGTGAAAGGCTATTATCTCAATTCAGCAGTACGTGATAAAAGGAACTAAGTGCTACATTGGTTTCGATGATCAAATTCACTTTTAGATAGACCATTGGATAAATTTAGACCTGTTTTTGATCAACTACATCATGACCCCTCTTTCCTACAAACAACTCTATCTAATTATTAATGAATTTATTAATGGCTCAAATTAGAATTGGCCTTTTCTATGTAGGTTTCTTCCTGAGGCTATCATTAACTAGCTCTAACCTATTTACTCGCCTTTGGTAAATGCAGGACCTAATAAGTATGGTTAAGCGGGATTATAAACTAGTGAATTTTCCATCTCATTTGCCTACTCACTATTGGTAGGTGAAGATTGGGGTGCCATGGATAATATATGGAATCATATTTAGCAAGTTCAGGTCTTACAATGCATCAGATGTTTTCTTTGGTAGTCATACCATAATGGTCTTCTCACAAATGACAAGACAAGTAAATGGAACTAGGGTTCAAAATACTATCCTACCTATTATAATAAAACTAAAACAATCTTACATGTTTTGAAGGATTTCCTAAACACATGGAGAATCTAGAGGCTATTAGTAGACCTAAAGTGGATTACTATTTTTGGCTTGCTTGATATCTCAGACTAGTTTTCACTAAATCTATTCGAACAATTGGGCAATAATTTATATTAGCAGGGAACTTGGAGCACCATCTAGGTGGTGAGCACTTAGCTCTTTTAGAACTAGAGAAATAAAAAGCTACATCAATAGGATTTTATTAAATCTGCAAACCCTCAGAAGGTGATCCTCTCATATGTTAGAGAAATACTTCAAGACAAGGACATCTCAACTCGAGATGGTTGCATAAAGGTTGGTAGCATTACCATTGAGTGGTCCCTTCCCTTTATTGATTAGGTAAAAATCAACTGGAATAGAGCAGTAAAGTAAACCAATATGACTATTGGCTGTGGTAGTTTCATAAGGGACTTTATAGGAAAATGGTTGATAGGTTATACCAGACCCCTTGGTCAACGTACTCCTTATATAGCAGAATGTTGGGGAGTGATTTGTGGCCTCTAAATTGTTTGGAATTTGGGATATCGAAAAGTTCAACTTGAGAGTGATTCTAAAGCATTATGTCACAGCATTTCCAACCTAACTCACAAAGGTAACCAATTAGTGCAAATTATCCATGACCCTCTTTAATTAGATTAAGATATTGTCATTACACACAATTATAGAGAAGGAAATACTTGTGCATACTAGATGACAAACTTTAGTTTATCACTGAAGCTGGGAACTCATTTTTTCCACCATCCTCCCCTTCAAGTATCTTTATTAGTTTTAGTTAATGCTTCATCATATATATATATATATATATATATATATATATATATATATAATTTTTTTACGCAACAAGTCTTGTATATACAACTGGTTGTGACCTATTCAATTAGCTTTGCAGATTTGTTGCACCAAAAATCAAATTATTTTTTTCATTATTTAACTATTTTATCTTTACTTTTAAATAATTTCTTTGTTTATACATTAATTTTTTTTCCTAATATGGGGATCGACGAATCACTTAAACATATATCCAAGAATAATAAACTAAATAAATTATAATAAAAATTAGTTAAATTTAAAATAATTAATTTAAGAACAAAGTTATTAATTTTAAAATGATTTATTTAAGTTGTATTGGAATGAAAGATTATGACTTGAGTTTGAAAATAATTATTATATCAGTTGGTGGAAAGCTAGGGAAATGGGTTAATTTAGTTTGAAAGCGAAAAATGTGAAATAAAAAGGAAAAAAAGAGACTTGACAATTTGAACCTCTTTGAGACTTCATTTAAATGAGCTCTCTTTTTATGAATCCCAGTGTTCATTTTTTTTTACGGACTTATAGTCTAACCCACAAACTCAAGTCCGTTTTAATAGTTTTAAGTGTTTAGTAAAATTATATGATGAATTAATTGAAAATTATAAAATAATGTAAAGAATATGCTAATATAAATAGATATAAAAATAAATTATTTGATATTTATTTTGAGACCAACTTATATTAATACAAATATAATCAAAATATTTAAAATGATAGTATAATTATCTAAAAATTTAATTAATGATATGTGATAATATTACATTTATTTATTTACTTTATTTTTTTACATGATTATTCAAAATAAGAATATAATTAGCTAAAATTTCGTTAAATATATTTTATGATATCACTTATTTATTTATTTATTTTTACTTATTTATATTAAATTATTAAATATAGATCAAATATTTATTTAAATAATTAAGCATAAACTGTAGATTAACTAAAAGAAGAAGGATAAATTTTAAAAAAAATTGATAAGCTATAAAATATATATCATAAAT